>JABASH010006121.1:0-11070 GCA_019776445.1 Tomocerus maximus
TATTATTTTGCTATGTTAGTGTCCAAAGGCATAGTGAGTGAAGATAAATATAAGAAAAATATTAATAAATGGATACATGTCTGTTTATTACGAGAAAGTCATTTACATTCTGTAGAAGTATCTACTGTAGTTGACATACAGATATAGACCTAATGAGATAGTGCCAGATGTAATAACTACAATCGTTATTGCATAATTTCCATATACTGAAGACATAGGTATTTAAATTTAACTCAGAAGAGCGTTACTGCTTTTACTAATCGATGGAATTCACGAATAATGTGAAAGGGCACTGTTTATCTGGATCAAAATGTATTTGTCTTCAATTAACATATGAGTGACTGATAAAGGACATCTGACAGACAAACGTATCAAAAAGTTAAGTTAATGGCATCAAAAAGATTGAAATGAAGGCCATGGTTTATAAACTTTGTATCAAGAAATATTTGGGGAATCCACATCTCTTAATTATTACGTCATAATAAGAGGATTCCAGGTGGATAGAGGCACAGAAGAATATCTTAAGAAACTCGTCTGACAAGTTGCTTCTAGGTTTAGACAGACTTGTCCACTTTATTTGCATATCCTCATGTCTAGTCTCATCTGCTCACTCCACAGCCACATGATCTCAAGAACTTGCTATGCAGCTATACGCATTCAACTTTTAAATCTCAGATTTCTCTCGTGCTACTGCAGATAATACGCGTAAATAAAAATGCCTAAGTGCATCTTGCTGTTTCTAAATTAATTTTCGATTCGACTAAGCAATGTTTTGATTAGAAAATAGACGGAGCAAGTAATTAATTGAAGATTTATTTGTTTTTGTTGCAGCTAATTTTAAACAATGATTAGTAGCAGGAAATCCGTTGGCTATGCATGTGCACTCTTTCAGGTTATATAAACCATGCTTTTGGTATCTCGTAATGTGTGAATGCAAAAGCTATAGCCCTGGACTAATCTATAATTTTTTAGATGCTATTATCCTACCGGTGGGTGTGCCATTCACATGCATACACAAAACGCAACTTATTACAAATGAAGCACATAGAGAATGCCTATGGAATTACACGCTGTCTCATAAATTGAGATAGGAAATCCCCAGAGTTTTGTGAGTTTGGTCCATTTGTACCTAATAAAATCTTCTATCTGATCTTCCCATGCATATTCTCACGCAAAGGTGCATTGTACATGCAGTAATAAACACACACGGAATACTTATATAGTCGTAAAAAATTCCTATACATAAAATTATTTTTCTATAGTATAGATGCCATAATTACAGGTGTAAAAGATACAGAGTACAGTAGGTATAATTATTTGTGTATTGCAAATATAGTGGAGGGACATGGACAGTGGTGAAGACGATCTGTGACAACCGTTGGGGATTCCTGTTCGTTCTCTTGCATTTGGTGCTGTGTCAACGTCAACTATCACCTTGGGCTACATTGCTTTGCATGCATTCACAATTGTTAAACTCATCCCCATCCAACAAAAATATTTATTCCCCTATCTCACAACACCCTAAACTACAGAATACCAATGACCAACTATAAGGCTAGGGCACAGTGTACAGAAAACAACTCCAGAGTCCGACATGAGACTACATATATAAAAGCCCAGTATCTAAATTCTTTTAGCACTTCAAGTCTGAGACGAGATGAGACAAGATATTCCTTCGCATTTTCCTAGAATAATTTTAATTTTAAACCCAATCTGACGTAACTAGTAATCATGCAAAAATAATTTTCTACTAGAGAAATATATTTACCTACAACTGAGTTTTAATTTATATTCTCCTATCTGATTTTTGACACTCGCAGCTGGATGGAAGGAAATACATTTAAGCTCCTTTATTGTTAATACTGAAGTTAGTCACCTAAGTTAGTCTACTAAAAATGTATGCAAACAGGTTAAGCAAATTCATGTGGAAATTGTACGTAGAAATGTATTTGCCAATAAAATAGTATATACAGGTAAATACCGCAACCGCAATACCAAAGACTAAATCACAAAAGAAAAATGCTGCTGACTTAACGTTTTCTGCAATTACTTACCTTCAACTTTCTACCGGATCTAAGATTTTGTATGCTATGTGCTATGTCTTACGTCATTCTTCTGCTTCCTCTATAATGTAAATGCTTAAACCTCTTTGTGGTGGAAAAATGTAAGCAGATCTCATATATATATAGTCTGCAGCATAATATAATGGTACATTAGTCCTGCTGCATAACACACTTTATATGTATATCTAACAATTTATTACTACAGTAGTATTCAGTAGGCACTTTTTTATTATCCGTATCTGTATCACGTACTGTTTGTATTTCTATGCACAACCCCACAAATCAGAAATAAGATGAATGATGACAAATTAATGGCTTAAGCCGGCTTTATACTACAGTTTGTAGGATTCGTTTATGTTGGTGCTACACAATAACGATTAACGATAAGTACGTATGCTTTGAGTATACCAGTAGGTACAAAATAAATATTTGGTGATTTTGCATAGCGGTTCAAGAGTTGAAGAAAAGAATAACCGTTTGTACTTAATTACCTTAAAGCGCAAGATTTATTTGCAGACACACTTAATTTACCGGTCAGCAGTTTAAGCTTAAGACTCCCAGTACACACGACCAAATATATTTATGTTATTAGAGATGTATTAAAATTGTCTAGTCTCATTTAATAGTTAACATGAGTTATAAAGAATGTGCTCGTTTGCAAATACAAATCCACTTGGGGATTAAGAAACTCATAATCTGCCTTTAAATTGTGATTTGGTAGCTGTGATGTGCAAATTCGTTGTATAAGTCAATTTCTACTTTGAAAAAGCAAAAACTGTAACAAGTTGGAGGAGGAGTTTTTAAATTTTTAGACTTATAATCCACAAATATTATGGTCAAAGTTAATCACAAGTAACTACATGTCCCGACAGGTTTGACCTTTAACATTGTAAGCTTTAGCAGCGAATTTGCTAGTGCATTTGGTTATCGAGGGCAAAAGTCAGCAAGTGGTCATCATCCTATAGATACCGAGTAATACTGAGTTATCTACTGAGTATTAGCACGAGACAATTCTAAGAAATCATCTCTGGGATTTCCAAGATGTTGTTTTGGAGTCAGGTCAAGTTGTTTTGCTTCCTAATATCGAACATATGGGACCGGTATAAGTCTGTGGACCTGCTGAACAGTATTATCTGTATGATGATGAATCATTTGACGAAGGCACTGACTTATTCTCTACCTTTGTTTTCATTTAGATCTCCTCGGGCATTTCAACATTCAACTTCTCTAAGGATGATACCTCAGTTCAATTCAATTACGTATTCTACCTAATACCTACAAAAAATGTTTTCGCTTCGCTCGATTTCCCCTGGGAATAATGTTGAGATATGTATTACAGAACAATAAATTAAATAAATAGAAAAATATATTTTATAGATACATTGTAATCAGCATTGGTATTAAATACTGATACAGTTCTTCGTTTACAATTTTACATTAGCAATTAAAATTTAAAGTTATAAAATTGTGAGAATTATTACTTTTTTCTATACTTCAGAAAATTGTTATCGCACTTTTGATTCTGTATTTCCTTAATAAGGGATTCTCACCGGGTTTTCCTCCGATGTGTTTGCTAAAACTTTTGAGCAACGAACTCTCATGCACAAGTTTATAAGGTTGTGAAACTCGAAATATGTGCTTATATGAAATTTATATGAAAATATTACGTCAGAAGACCATCATCATTAAAGTATAATTATAATAATATCAACATAGGCAATTAATCTGTAAGTTCAAAGTTGTAATGAGTGCGTATTATATATTATTGCACAATTTCACAAAAATCCCTCTTTAAATCAAAGCAAAATTTTCCTCCGCACCTCCCTCACCTATTTCAAGGTGTTCAGTATCTTATTTTCCCAAGGAAAATTATTGTGAATGCGTTTTGTGCGCATTTGTTTCTCATTTAGCAACAAGAAATGTTTACTCATCGAGACAAATTTATTTACTCGCGTAAATTTACCCGTTTCTGCATTACTCACACGAGTCAACTTCTTTAACACAGCTATATTAAAAATAATGAAGGAAATAGCTGGCTACCTATTTATCGAACCATTTTTAAGTAAACTGTTGGTGATACTTCCAAGACTGGAATTTCCCATGTGATAACACAATAAAACTTATTTTTTCTAAAAACGTCTGCTCACCTGTAGTAAATAAAATATTAATTAGTAGCATGTAGTAAGTTAGTAAGTTTATCTTTACCTAACCAATGTGCTTGTTGACTAACCAATGTGCTTGAGTTGTGAACTTATTTATCTAACTAGGAGATCTATCTACATACAATTCTACTTATTACCTTGATAAAATAAATTGCCTAAAAATTGTCATAAGAAGTTTTGAAATTAACAGTCTAAAGACAAAGATGTGTTTCGCAAAGTAAAACATTTACTACCTGCAATTTCGTATTAATTATTAAATAAAAGAGCAATTTGTATGCTAAATCGTGGTTGATGAGAAAATCAGGAAAAAGTAGGAATGTAGTAGGAAGCCAAGAATTCCATGTACAGCTAAACAGCAGATAAAAATGTGCAGGGAACAGTTGGTCTAAGTTTTCTTATACAATGTGATGCTAATTTTTTGCAAAGGTTTATTTCCCAATTCAAAGTATTACTATGGCGTGTTGGAAGGAGCTAGGCAGCTGTACTTAGTATACTTAGCTACCTACGTCAATCTACTTAATTGACTGATATGTGGTCACCGAAGAGTGGTTAACCTTCAGAAAATTAGTAGAAACTTCAACTCAGACGACCCGAGCACTGCGCACTGTTGACTTATACATCCCGACCGACTTCAACATTATTAGTCTTGTTAGTCAACATTCAAAGTATCTCATTCAACTGCTAATTACTTCCTTTATTTAGCTTTTGCCAACATTAGCTCGAACATTCTATTCACAACAACAGCAGTATAATTTAGTATATTTAGTATACTAAGTAATACTTACACTAAAAGGGTCTTGTTTGAGTGTTAAAATATTCTATGCCTTGTGTCAATGTCTAATGATATGCATATGCTATAGATATTTACATAAGCGATGTGATACCATAAGTGTCTATATAGGTTATACTTTGTACTAATATATTATGTTATTATATACGAATTATATTCACAATGAGAAAACTTACCTTTCCGGAAATTAAAAAGGGAATGTTCTTATGAATTTTAATAATCTTAAGTATAAGAAATTGATTCTTATAGAAAACATAGGCGATTTCCCCTTTTAGGTAGCAATCGGTTGCAGTAAAGACATAATAATTTGGTCTGATACATTCGAATTACAATTGCGATTTTCTTTTGTTGTCCTCTTTGTGTAAAAATGCCCAATTAAGGAGAAAGACGCAGACTGGATATCTTATATAGTGAAAGACAAAAAGGGAACCCGTTTTACAAAAGAAACTGCAGGGTGGAGGTATATGATAGATATAATCATGCTAAGTACATAAAAATTGATAATAATCCCATCATTATTGAAGATCCATTAGTTACACATTGAATGGTCTATGCAGGGGATTAATAGTAAAGTACAATTCAAATAATAAGTTAGTCTTATCATTACATATACCTTGGTATATTATGATATATCATTAAGTATACTACTGCGTATATTTATTATAATTTAGCCAGTGGAGACTTAACAAGTAAGATACGAAAGTGGTCAGCCTGAACGGGTACCTACTAAGTATATTGCCTTGAGTAATTAAATAAGAATGGTGAGTTTGGCTAAACTGGTTTCATTCTCTCACTATCAGTTTGCAATAAAATATTTGATATGTGCCACATCACTATCTGTTTACAATGAAACTCTATTTAAAAATCCATTGCATCTTGGAATTCATCACATACACATCGCTGACGCCAACCTTTGTATACACCACAGTCTTTTTTTATCCAGGAATATTCAACTTTTGATACGATCCTATGTTAACATAAGTATACCATTACATGGTAGGGTATGCTTGATCATCCTAATAAACTATTCTTACGTAAAAGTAGCTATAACATTTCTTCTGGCTATTGTAATAAAAGTTTTACGAGTTACCAAGTAGTTTACAATGTTTCTAGAATTTTCCAATGCCACAACTTTTTAGGAGCAATCATTAACCGCAGATTGTACTCTACATTTTTACGAATCAGTTTGAAAAACTTGCAACAATTATTGGACAAAGAGTAAACACAAATTATACATTCTACGTTATCAGATATTCCTTAAAATATATAGTAGGTACGCGAAAAGCAATTTGCAACTTTAATTTAACAATCAGCAATTTAATATTAAAATCCCTACGTCGTAATTGTCTTTTTATGGGGAAACTGCATGCTTTTTGTGACACTTTAGCTTTAATTTTCCCAGCATTTCAAAACCGGAATAATTATGATCAACATCTGAATGGAATCTTTCAACCGAGCCAAAGGAAACTTTATTATTTATCTCCAGAGTAAATATGTAATATTTTTTGTTGTGTCTCGTGACCCTGGAAAAAATATTCCTCCCACTTTTTTCCATTCTTAGCAATTTACTGATGTTCATGCTACTAAAACTGCCTAAACTCTCGTCTGGATTTTATCATTTTGAAATGAAACAGTAAATTGGAGTGAACTGTGTAAAATATAATAAATTGTTTAATGATAAATGGGCATTAATACTCAAAATATTTCCAGGTTTATTTTAGACAGACAACTGAAACCTTTAGAGTTCTTTTTCTGCAAAAAAGTGAATCAAGATGGAAAAAGTGGGATTTCAATGGGATGCAATGGCAAACAAAGCAAGATGATTTGCTTAGCTGGGTAGGTGTGGATTCATAGGTGGATTTATATTTCTGGCTGCCCCTGATCTATCCAGAATGAATATCCAAGCATCCACCTTCCACTTACTCGATCAGACAACATTTCCAAGTTCAACGTAATCATCAGGTGGTTGTTGGGAGTTCCTATTTCAGATCTATGATCCATTCTTAGAAGAACTAATACTGAGTACCTATATATCAGGATATTCTACGCAAAAAGTATTCCTACTTACTTGTTACACCTTAAGAATCTTTACTCTGAAATGTATCTTTAAGATATTTATTGTATTACTGATGCAGTGTTAGATTACAATTTACATATGAAGAAATAAGATACGCATACATATAGATATATTAACAATAGAAGAGTGACAAAAAGTTTTACACGAATATGCATCGTCAGCTTTTGTGTGAATCAGTTCTTGGTCTATGCATAGCTTAATCTTGACCTTGCTCATTCTCCCCTACACGGTCTAATGTACATAAAGTAACTAACTAAAAGTATATAACTTTAATTGAAGTAGGTACCCAGCCAGTAAAAAAGAGTACCTAACCACAGAAATGTTGACGACTGTAACATGTTACTTCTATCTACACAATTATTAACCTTAACTCCCAACCGTTTCTAGAACATGTCCACGTAGTGTACACTAAACAGAAGTAATCACTCGCAATTTATTATTCGTAATCGTAACGTTAACTTAACTCTTCCTAGATGCAACTACGTAAAACGGTAGTAATTGCTACAATTTAATATGCCATTTTAATGCTACTAGCGTCATCAATCTATAAGACCAGTTTAAGTATTATAATAATCTCTACAATTATTAGTTTTTTACGAGAGGGTGGATTTGCATATTATTAAATTATTAACTGTTCCCTTTTTTTATTTAATATTCCATGAATAATTCATTTGTTGCTACTTCGCTTAATCTAAAAGGTTAAACCGTCGTCACTTGCAACTCCTTTCCGTTAAAAGAGGGGCATGTTCAGTTGCGATTGCAAATAAAGTCCTTTGCACCTTTAGAATAAAAAATACACTTTAATTAGATTATATCTGGAACAGTTTTCATTCGTAATTGGATACAGCTTTGCTGTCATGCGGAAGAAATGCGTGACACAGAAAATGAACAAACATTTTTCATATACGCATAGTGTAACCTTTTGACAATAAAAATGTATCGTTCGGTGATTCCTGTTTTAAATTTAAAAAAAATACTGAATTATAAATTATACATATACAATTATAGCTAAATAAATACCTAACTAAATAAACTACGCAATAAGAGAGATAACAATTCCAGAATGTAAACAATATTTTAAGTAGATCATTGTTCACGCACTAATGGTATATAAGGAACATGTGGAATGCATGGTTAGTGTCGGGTTAAATAATTTTGATAATGAAAAGGGTATTATAATAATGTATATTTATATGTATAGTACAGGAAGTTGGAACATCTGCAATGCAGTGAACATGTAAACATAATTTGGACAAAGTTAGGTAAACGGTGGTTGTAAAAAAAGTATAGGAAACAATTGCAAGAGTGAGGGCTGGTGAATTTCGCGGCGTGGGCAAAACTAGGAAAAATGAGGATAAGGGATGGCTAAGAATTGCAATATGTACTGATAGAAGTTCTGTATTTGTCTGCTGTTGTTTTTGCACGAGTGAGTCAAGGAGGCAAGTGGCAGAGTCGCCGATGGTTATATAGCCAAGTGGAGTGGAGTCTCTGGAGACCAACTCCTTCTCAGTCGCAAATTCCTCTTCGATAGACACAGACAGACCTTGTTTTTCGCTAGAAGAAAAGTTTTAAGTCAATTTTAGCTTTCTTTTAAGAAAATGAGTATGTCCAATTGTTTTCATCGTGACCTGGACTCGGGTAGACAGAACGACGCTCCAGTTCCAGCCAGTTCTTCGAAAACTACCAAAATATCTTTAGAGTTCACCACGAATCATGAAAATAGTTACACGTTTGCCGAAGATGAGTTGCCATTTGGACCACTTGCACTTCAAGATTTCAAATCTGCAATTAAACGTGAGTTCATCTCTTAACTCCTTCAACAGTTCAAGTGTAAATTTAAGGGTCATCGTCATTGTTTGCATTAAATGATGGTTCTCAGCAATTGTGATTTAAGTTTTCCCATTGCCAATGCTGCACTTGCACATTACATGAGAATTGCGTGCTGGATCTCGATTTCCGTGTTCTTCTAACGTGCTGCATTTCCAGTGATCCATTTTTATTGTTGACATTCAATTTTTATGATTATTCATAACATCCGTTTAAATCATAACTAACGGAAATCCCAATTGAACTCAGAATATTTATATTCTATGCTCAAGTCAACATTTTTAAATACCTTAGCCTTGTAAAGGATTTAAAAGGCTAAATATTGTGTGCATATAGGATCTATATATACAAAAGTTATATAGCTTTGCATGTGGATAAATAAAGTGTTTTAATAAATATTTATTTTTGCACGATAGAAATTGACAACTTTAGCTGTCCCATGGAAGATGTGTATTTACTTCGATTTTTGCGTACCAAAAAATTTAATATAGCCGAGGCCATTGCATTGGTGAGTATTTTATCATTTATTGTTGTTTAAACGCGCAATTATTTTATGTATAGGTATAAGCAGGTCCGAACTTTTACTTTTCATCTTATAAGGACATTTAGGTTAGTCAGGTTAGATAATCTATAAGCACGTCTGTGCATAATGCAAGTTTTTGTTATTATAGTCCAGCCAGCCTATAGAATAATATTAGAATATAGATATCCGCTACTCCTCCTTGAGATATCCTGTATATACTTCACACGTATACATCCATGACAGACATCACAACAATATTAATGGCTATGGCTAATACTTTATGCAAATATGTCTACGCGACGTACTCAATTGTAAATTGCAGCCTGTCCTCTCCCGTTATATCACTACATGCCACAATTCACAACAATAAGAAACATTACTACAATCGAATACCAAACACACGTGATATGCGACCTAATATTCTTAGGAACCACAATAATGCACATTTCTATTAGGTATCTCAGTTTTCACTAAATTAAATGATCATAGTGACCATGTCATTCAAGGTCAGCATTTTTATTCAATTAATATGTAATACAATCACAAATCACATAATCAATTAAGATGCTCATTAACTACATTTTTTACATTTTATCAGTTAAATTAATTTGATTCTATTTAATTCATTACATTTATTGCCAATTTTATGCGAATTCATATACTAGGTAGGTAATTAGCCTTCACATACGTTTAAAAAAAAATATATTTTACGTTTGATATAGGAATTTTATGTGGGTTTTGTAGTTTCGTGATTTTATTCTGTTAAATTTTAAATTGCCTTTTCCAATAGCGATACACTTCAGGGATTCTGATCGCTTTAGTATGAGCTTTAATTACAAAGTCAATTCTGGAAAAATGATAAAGATCATGTATTAATAATAAATTCATATTTAGCTGCTGTTGGTTTATCGTGACATTGCATAACGATGATGGTCACCTTGATTTTGGCCCAGGTACTATGTAATAATATTTCAGAGAGTGACAGGTATAAAGCGATACCGAGGAGTTGAGTTGCTGTGTAGTTTTAAAGGCCGAATCACAGCAGTGGTTCAACTAATCAATTTAAAGCTTATTAAATATTGAGATGACTGATATGGCAATGACAATGCCCATGGCAGTCTCACTATACGTGTGAGTTAGCAATTCATGTCCATGGACAAACCGTCATGCTATGCCAGGGCCCTTAGTAAATTGCAATGCAACAATAATTGTAATTTTCAATAGAAACCTCCATGAAATTTCATAATTATTGATTCGCTTTTTATTTGAGTAAAAAAATATTATTGATGAGAGTAATGTAATGAGACTTTTGTTTTTGCAGATGCGACGCTACTTTACATTGAAACTTGAGTATGATCACATGAGCATTGTAAGGATCAGCGGATACAAAGACATATACGATACCAAAATCCATATGGTTCTCAAACACAGAGGTATGGAATTGATGATATCTAATTCTAATACTTATGCCCCTCAATTTTCCAATAGTCAGCTTTCAGCTTAGCATTGTTTTCCAAAATGGCAATATAACTCAAGTTTACATAATATTTTTGACCCTACAAAATTGGTATCACCCTAATACCTCCAGGGTAGAAAACCTCCCCGGGTAGAAAACCTCCCTGCCCGAC
>JABASH010006122.1:0-11069 GCA_019776445.1 Tomocerus maximus
CTTGGGCGTCTAATACAGTATCAACTTGCCCCAAAAGGGCATTTTGACCACTTTTGACCATTATGACCACTTTTTGATCTCATTTCGACCAGGCCATTTTGACCATCATGGCCATTATGAGCATTATAACCACTAGTGGTTTTAACCACGACCCAACACTGTTCCAGAGAATTTGTGAAATAAAACTTATTTCTCGGTAAAGTTATGGCTTGGACATTCTAGTTTTCAATAATAAATTAAGTACAATCAAATACTTCAGAACTATGGCGTGTGGACTAATCATAATGAGAAATGGAACACAAAAAATATTGTTGTGTCCAAAAGGATTGTAATTTAATATTAACAAGCCGATCAATTTGTACCATAATATGTAATCCAAGCAATGCATAAAGTAAACAGAATTGATTGTGTCGTGCACTATTTTTTAGAAATTTGCAGCAGTAAATTAAGAAACAAGTATATGATGGTCAATATTTACTGATACGCGATGAGCTATGAACAAATAGCAGAGCATTAATATCAAATAAGACAAACAGTAACTTAATAAATCATCTTTCAATTGGTAGTGCTCACTAAGTTTTCTTTCTGTCCTTTTCAATGCAAATAGCGTGGTCATAGTAGAAGAAAAAGGGTGCATTTACAGAAACGCTACTACTCAAGAGAATATAAGTTATTAATATGTTTTGCTGACACAGTCAAGGGGAATCGTTGGAAAAGTTTCATCAAATTCTTAATAATAATAATGGGTAACTGGCTAGATATAAGATATTGATTAGACGCGAAGTTGCATTTTCATATTGTGCGTCGTAGTCACAATATATTGACCTATGACATTTCAGAACTTGGTATTTTGCTGATTTGATTCAAATTAAGAACAGAAAATTGGAAAAGATGTTTGCGACTTTTAATAGCTTTTCTCCGAATGGCATAGAAATCTTTGGAGACGAAGTAAATTACTACGTAGGAAAGTGAATGCGTGTACATGTGCAGGCAGAGCACTTAATACTTAATGCAATTATAAGTGTTGTAGACACTAAATGAATGGTATAGAGTGGTCGGGTACTGACAGACTGACTTGGATAGAATATTCATATCACCCGAGTATACCACTTACTTCCTTATGCGATGTGCCGTGATAAAGGATGAAGGGCGATATTCCACGTAAGTAGATAGATAAATAAATGACTAGAATGTTGAATAAGATAATAATGTGAAAAAATGGATGAAAGTGGAACAGTTCTTAAAGCTTACCTTTGGCCTGTCAAGATGTAGGAGTGAAGAAGGTGAGTATCAAAGCATTGGCATTATTCTGGAAGTTTTGTTGAGAGTGTCGTGTTGTCAGTTGTCATGAAGTTAAAGTCAAGGAAAAGTTTAATAGTGAATCTAAAGCTTGTTGAAAGGCTGAAGTGTGAGTGTGATGGGTTTGTCGTATGAATTATATGTTAGGGTGATAGTTGTGTTATGAGTGGCTATCCAAAGGAGAGAAAACACGTTTGAAAAATGCGAGTGTCTGTTGTTGTATTTATGTTGTGGGCTGAGTTGAGTTGAGACAGGCATGCAGCCGGCATACATAGCAAGACATCAAATATTATAGCTTAGGCAGCTTAGTTCAGCTTAGATCCTGGAACATAAAATAAGGAGGGATAACACGCTATGCAAGGCAGAGTCAGTTTAAGAGACAGACAGAGGAGAACAAAGTAAGGAGGGAGGAAGTGTAAAGGAAAGGCTCAAAGAAAAGACTGATGAAGATGAGGATGTGGATGATGATGATGAATGATGGCCCAGAGTCGAGGACCTCCTTCTTTTATTCTTTTTGTCTTTTCTTTCTTTTTACGAGACGAGACTCTCTCTTCAAAAGCTCTGATGTGACGTGATATGGACAAAATGGACTGAAATGAAATGGATCGCTTATAGCCACGAAACAACACCACAACCAAAATACTTATACAAACTTGTACCCCTTCCTGAGATATAATAATATTATTATTGTGCCTACTACCTACCTTATTCCATTACTACAACTTACAACAACACAATAATATCATAGCTAGGCGAACCAAAAGTCGAAATTTATCTCTATTCTTGTCTTAAAAATTTCTAGTGTGAATACAGGACTCCATATTATATGTCCATGTACCACATGGCCTTATAGATCTGATATCATAGGTAATGCTTAAGCATGTGCAGACCAGTGAGCATTATAATTTAAAGATTTACATTTTGTTGGCATACTTACTATACTATGCTAAAAGTTATGAATCCTTTTGTCCTTGCTACCACTAAAAATATTCTCACCAAGCACCATAATAAATTGTGAGTGGGAATGAAAACATTTACGAGTTTGATTGTCAATACTCTAATGAATTTAGATAACATTTTTGAAGCTTTTGAATGTAAGAATGAAATCATTTCTTGAAGATTTAAATCGTTAATACGGATTTGATACATTTTTTAAAAAAAATAGTTCATTATACATGCACAAATTCTGCATCGCTGTTCATTTTACAAATTGATCCTTAAGAAATGACATTTCAACTAACTATGTAAAAAAATTATTTTATATGCATGTGATTTGAGTGAATAGGTTATCTTATGGTGTCTAACATTAAAACCCGTTGCAAAGCTTAATACTAGTACGAGCAAATTCTTTTTACTTTACTTTATAGTGGTTAAGTACAGTTACATTGCAAACAATTAAGCATTCGCACAAAATATTCATGTTTGTGTTTTAATATTGTGAAAATAAAATAGTTCTAAAATTTTTCCAGTGGGGCGAATGTTCTCTCATTCTAGAAACATTGGAGACATTTGTAGAACATTTTATTCAAATGTCTCAGGTTGCAATTGGATTAGAGAGAGAAAGACCTGGGTTTGATTCCCGATTTCGGTTATTCCCTAGTCAAAGGGCTTTTAAGTAATTTGAAGGAAAATTGAAGATCATACGGAGAACATACATCTCATCAAAAATGAAATTTTTCTTCCAATAACACATAAATGTTTTATGATTTGTAGTTTAGCAAACTTACTTGGGCTAAAATTGTTTGTAACTTTTACAAAAAAATAAGAGAAATAACTATTGAATCGTTGTTATCTGTATTTTCTGTAGGATGAGTGTTGCACTGAAAAATATATTGGCCCCCTGTAAATATTCAACAGACTTGAAGATAAATATAGTATTATATCCTGTACCTACAGATATCTTATCACCCGAATATGTGTCTCATTTTATATGAGTAAAGGTATTGTCAATTGTCATATATAGGTTTTCTTATCTTTTTTGAATCGTGATCCGGAATCCTGACCTGGCATACCTTGTCTGACTTGACTTGTTTTGTCTCTTTGGCTTTGGTTCCACTTTATCTCTTGATGTGATAAGAGGAAAGAATAAAAAGAAAAGGGATAATGATTATTTCTTCCTGGACCGATTCAGAGTTAGTGAGAAGAGTCAAGACCAAAGAGAAATAAAAATAAAGAAAGGAATGAGAGTGATAATCCGATTTCTATGTACAAAAAGAAACAGGATCAGAGATGAGTCAATGGAGATTCTTCTTGACAGAACACAATAGACAGTGATAATGCCATACGAATATCTGCAACCAATAATTCAGACGGGAAGTACTGTTGAGAGTTAAACCAAATTTATAAATATTTATATCCTATTGTTAGCTAATAATAAACAGGCATTTCATAACAATGCAAATCGAGTTCATAATATTTGTATGCAGGTCAAATTCTATTTTGGTGCCTTGGAAGTAGTAAGTAATGTCATTGAGGAAGGTTACGCATGCATAAAAATTCTTCTTCTTCAGTCTCACTCTCAATAGTACAATTTATAACAAAACCAACTATTCCACAAGTAAAAATGTTAAGTTAAAAATAAATTAAAATGTGTAAGCCAAGGTTGGGACGACATGGGTTAGAATATCAGAAAAGAGCAGTTCAAATTCAAATCCTCAAACAAAATATTTGAAATTGTATCTGCAAAATGAATATTAAAATTTAAAATAATGTACATAGAGGAAGTGCGTATACTCCGTGATGAAAAAATATAAGGTTAAGGTAAGACTAAATTATTTTGGAAAGTGAATGTTTTATGTCAGTAATTGATCTGGCACGTGCTATATCAGGCAATCATTATGTCTAGAAAGGACGAGTAAAAAATGGTATTTCCCATGATTGAGAATATTGCATGGCAGACAATATTTAATAGAAAATGGATGGAATAACTTCCTTAATGTATCCGATAGATATGCCCGTAAATGTAAAAGTCGAGTCAAACTTACAACTGAATGACCTTACGTGGGTGATCTGATGAAAAATGTTTTAGTTGTGCTATAGACGGATATATGGTATAAGGTTTCTCAAAAATGCGGTTCTGTATAATCGTAAATAAGTTTTAAATCGTGGAAAGAGGATCTTAATAGGACGCAAGTCAAACAATTTAGTATCACATTGGCATCACTTGAAGGCAGAGGTAGAGGAGGATGTTGTTTAGTTGTTAAGTAAATGCATTCCACCTACAGAGAGACAGGTCGAGAGATTTCTGACAATAAGCACACAGACAGAGTTGCGGTGCTCCGTCTGTCTGTCCTGTTCTGTCCATCTAGAGAAAACAGGAGATAGCATCCAGTGCTATCATCATAGAGGCGGACGAGAGAAGAGCAAGGCTAACCAGACAAGACCAGAAGACCTGAGCCAGACCACATATCAAATCAACTTCAAAGTCAGAGATAAGCTGACTAACAATAAGCGTAGAATAATGAAATTTACCCACAATAGGTCAACAAGTCAATGCACATCGCTTTCAATTTCGCTGTCCCGGCCAAATCTACAGATACCTTTCCTCCCAGCATCTCCACCGCTGAATTTACATCATCTGGGAAACAAACATATACTTTACAAACCTAAGTCGATGGCCAAGTATTAATCATGAACAAGGCATTATTATGACATTGGCTATGGGCACATTGCTTGTCAGAGGTTTATGCACATATGCTAAATAATTTTACTTTGTCGTAGGGATTACTACTTACTATTCTATAACATTATTAGTAAGACTGCAAAAGTTAATTTACGAATGAATTGTTATCCATGTTGCACAAGTCATTCAACTTACTTATGTATTAGCATCCAATTTATAAGTAGCATGGTACTTGCTAGCTAATAGGCACTACATCGTTCATTATTTCATTCGGCATTCTGAGCCTGAACTAAGTTTTAGATGAAAAATAAACAGTGTTTTATTTTAGCCGGCTTTTTTACATTTTAGCCAGCAGGCCATTTTAGCCGGCTAAAATGGCAGTGGCTAACTGGCTAAAATGGTTTTTAACCCGGCTCAAATCATTTTTAGTAAGGTTACAAACCACCAACAATTTAAGCCACTACCATTTTAGCCACTACCTTTTAGCCACTAGCCAGTGGCTAGTCAAACACTGAAAATAAAGCTTTAGCAGATATTACTACTGGTTTCATCTGAACATTCTGTTTATCCATCATATTTAGGAAAACATTCCAGGTTTATGTATGTAAGTATAACATAGACCTATGATAAATGTATAGTTTTGCATTTAATTTTTTGCCTATCCATATAATACGAACGTGTACTGAATTAAAATATTTGTAGGTACTAATCACCGATGTCATTGTCCAATCTGCACTCATGCATTAATAATACAGTTTTCAAGTCAAGATATTTATTAATTATTATCATCAGCAATAAATAACGCAAAAAGAAACATTTCATATATTTAGAACGCCATAATCTGTTTCGATCTATCTAACAGAAACTTGAGTGATCGTTCACACACTCTAAACTGTTAACTGAAATGAACATGGTGAAATATGGTACCTATTTTCTGTGTTACTACAAATCGTTTAGTGTCCCCTACTCACTTCATAAATTTTTTATTTTGTTTTTTAACTATGTGCATTGTGTACAGTTAGTACCAAAAACCCAAATGTTTTCACACATTGAGGTAATGTATAAATCATTCTAATCTTGGCAGATTTCTCCCATTTGTATACCATGCTTGAATTACGTTCATCAAAGCCGTCCTACATTGCAAATCATATTTAGCACAAAAAATAGCTCTAGTATAGTATCTACAGCTGCTGTAGCTCAGCATAGCCAGTGGGAGGTCATTTAATTTGCAACTTGCGTATACACAACTAAATAGCGTTAAATACCCAAAGAATTGCATGCGTTGTAGATAAAATGCATAAGTAGGTTGCCTGTTCTTATTAGTGATGCATATTTTAGAAAGCATACACATAACGAAATGTATTCCAATCCACAACCGAATCCTGGTCACTGGTCCCGATGCAGAAATCCATAATCTTACTCAACACACTTCATTTGTCCCACATTACATTGCATATAGTAGTCTCGGTAGCAACAGAAGCAGCAATTCTTGTGCAAATAAATGTTTAGTTGGGTTGGATTCATGAGACATCATTTTAATTGTAGTTGTCGAATTTTTTATATAAGCAGACACAAAATTATATGAAGTACCTACATAAATCTATTACCATAGTTAAGTCACAACTGTCATTAGCACATCTGAAATATTTGTAAAGTAAAATATTTATGTATTTCGTAAAGTATTTGAAATCTGTTCATTTGGGATTCGGTTAAAAGTATTCGACAACTAAAATGACTTCATTTAGAATTTAAAGGTTACATATATGGAGCGATAAAAACGGCTTTTTTGCTAAAAATAAGAGACACGTTTAATTTTGGGATTTAACAAAGGTATTAAAATGCGGAGTTGTGTATTTAAAATTAAATGATTATTTATTAAACAAATAACATTTTCAGGCAAAATATTTTTTTATATTATGCGTACATTTCTTGGCTTTTTTTAAATTTTGGTCGTTTGTAATGATAATATTTACTAACTCTAATTACACTAGAATGTCAGTTGAAGTTTGTAATATTTGGCAAATTTCTTTGTTTTTAATTTAAGCCATTTAAAGCCATTTTGTCCAGTGGCCAATAAAGATTTAAGCCAGGTTAAAAACCATTTTAGCCACTAGCCAGTGGCTAGTAAAACACTGTATAATATGTTTTTTGAGGGGTATCGCCCTATTCTCCATTGCTATTAAAGAGATTGATTATCCTGTTTAAGAAAAAAATACAGTATCTACATCCATAGCACCTTAAATAAGCAGAACTATTTTATCTGTGTTGGAATCAACATCGAGACAATGTGTGTTACAATTAACTCACCAATGACAGCTTTATTTTTCATAAAATTTGGCACATGGAAAATTTACATTGCACTTAGTAAAAATCAGCTCTAGTGGTAACCAATTACGGATAGAGTAGTATGGAGAGCAAATACAAATCTACCATACTATCTGTACTAGTACTATATATAAATCTGTAGGTATGTATGCTATGATTGCAAATTGCATTTAGTGTACTTATGACGTGGGAGGGAGTTAATTTTTGAAATTCCTCTTCCTTATTTGCAGAGGCAAATAATTTAAAGGAGGTTGGAAAATAGTCTGAGTGATGTTGTAAACATAGTCGTAATTTGTATTCCTCGAAGGTTAATCGCAATTTAATTGTAATAAGCACGTTTCCAATTAAAAAATTGCTGGAAATGATTGTACGATGGCAACTTCATGAACCCCCATGGAATTGGCTCATGTGTGGAGCCAGAGCCAGCGAAGTGAAATGAAACTTGAGTTGATTTGAGTTTCGTTCTACAGGTATTTTTTGCCGAAGAATGCAGTAATTGCCATAAAAACCAGTGCCACAGGCTTTCTAGCTTTGTATCTTTAATCTTATAAGTGCTTTTCTAAGGTCACTAATGCACTCATCAATTTCTTATCAATGTAATTATATGCAATGTGCTGGAGTTACTAAAGCAAACTCACAATGAGCTAACTATTCACATCATCCTTTTTAATTAGAATAACTACTTAATACACTAGATACACCCAATAGCGACATAACTTGTATATAACTATAGAGGATAGTGGAGATAGAGAACCATTCTTATATTACTACAGACAATGTGTAATGCAGGTACTCGTCAAAAATTGTATTACAGTACCTATGAAATTAATATGAACTGCTAATATGAACTATTCGTAATAACTACAAGGGATATTATATTACAGAGTCTGCATTCTGCAGTCTCAAGCGTAGCTGATTGTCTGTATACATGGGATGTGACGCCTGTCCACTTCTGGCTTGCAGATGTTGATTCGCCCCGCTGAAATTGTGCGTTCTATTCAAATCTCATTCCATTATGTATAATTGGACATCACCTGCATTAATGCAGTCTTATATAATTCACAAATTTATTTATTACTATATACATATTGTGTGTCAGAGTAAATGTGTGACACTGTTGTACCAATGGTTTAATTAAAAAAATAAATGGAAATATAATAAGTTCCTTACTTGCATACACATTCACAGATTATAATGAGTATAATATGCTTTTAAGCAAGTCAGAGAGACGTTTCTGTACGGCTGTCTATGTGCCAGTGTCTACAATACATGATTATTATAAATAAATTACATAGAGATGGCTTTATGTATATAAATACTACAAGTACCAAAAAGTAGGCAATGGGACTAGGGTGCTTATCTAGCTGTCTGTATTCTGTATGCCGATATGTACAGCGTGAGCATTAATATTCGATTGGTCATACATGGTAATAATACTTACATTCACATAATAGACTGAATACTAAAATATGGGTTGAGACGATCTTCATCTGAGAGTACAAAAGACAAAAACCCCGAAAAATTCAATGGGTTCTAAAAAGGAGTGAAGCCTGTAACGAGAACTTGCCTAAGTTATTAAGAATCAGATAAACTGGAGCAGTGTTACGTATTTTGTTGTGTATTTATATGTAGTGCCTATGGATGCACATTGTGCTATGTGTTTGTGGTGAATGGCAGGAGCTCCAGAGGTTGGATACTGTTGCCAATAGGTATTCTTTGGTATTATTGCTCTTATGTATTTCTGGTCTGTATTTATTACTCATAGGAACACTCCATAAGACCAGACTTGGCGATACAAAATTAAATATTTACAGCATGTACACGTTTATCGTTGTAGTTTTATTGCTTTAGTTTACATTATATATAATATTATCGCATAGACTAGCACATATTTAGCTGGCTATGCCATTCCATCTTCAAAAGAAAGGAAAAGGGACGGAAAACAGGTGAGACAGTGCTTGAGGCATTATTTCCATACCATTTACTGCCTACTAGTAAAGATACTCACGTTACGTAATGGCTCTTCACTTTTTACACTCTGCTTGACTCTACATACTCTCTGTATGCTTAAGCTTACGCTGCACAAGTAAGTAAGAATAATGTACTACCCATTCACAGTACAGGGGTTGGATGCTTTTTTTGATTTTGTCAGATGCTTCTACATTCTCACAATCACCAACATGCATACTCCACAAATAATACTAGTAAATAATACAACTTGTACAATACAAGAATTCATATGTATGCAATGCAGCAGTATTACATATACATAACTACTTAGGCAGAATCTTGTAGCAACACACGAGAGTAGGACCTAAATTACATTTCCCTGACTGCATTACTGGTTATTTAATGCATCCATGTACTTGAGTGAATTTTTCATTTACTACATGCACTTCTTATAGTACTACAAAGAGAATCATACCGACTAACTTTTGGCTATTATATTATGATAAGTAATTTTGCACATGCTATTATTATTTCTATAACTTTTGCCCACTGAAAACTATATTGCAAGTTTTAATACTAAAGTTACTATATTACAATCCCTGAATTTACTATTGCTATGCATATTGCTATGCATTATCATTTATATTGTTAGATTTTGCACACGAGAGTATAGTTTTATAGCCAGTGCCAGGGAACGTGCATGTGTGCACAGTTTAGCTCATAAAATTAAGCTCACAAAAAAGTAAGCATAATGTTTGGTAAAACAAGACACAACTTTAAACATATGGAGAATGATACTTACTTACTTAGTTATCGTTAGCTGTGATGCTACGTCCTGATATTTGGCACTGCACATTTGCTGGGTGCTGTTTACAATAAATATGTTTGCTTTGCAATGAGCATTTCTAAGTAGATAATAGCAAGGATCCCCTATAACTTGCAAAGTAAGGAGGATAAGTTAAATCCTATGTCTCCGGTAGGGCTAATATGAAAAGGAGTTAGACAGAACCTCTGCTTTGAAAAGCTGCCTCAAAGCTAACAACAACCGTCGGTCTGTGAAGAATGAAGATTTAGTATAGAGGCTATGCGTTAGTTGTTGTAATAACTTTTAACTTCTTGTAACAAGTGGGCTTTCCAGTTGAATTCGAAGAAAATGAAAACTACAACCTTCCTTACCTTTATACTATTCACATTTAATACTTATTGGACATCACGAATTTTAGTTAAGCAAAATATAAAATATCTCACTTCGTATTGCCAATTTATACATTACAGATACTATACTATGCACAAATGGCCAATGAAAATGACTGCCTGCACGCTATAATGTAATAATGCTATGCAATACCTAAAACATGCCATTTTTATATTTATCTTTATGGTATCTGTACCCATTGATAATAAGTATTTATTATTAGAATAGTATTTAAAACTAGAAAAATGTCTGTAAAGATACCTATTGTTCCTTTGAATATGCCATAAACCTTACCTAGTATTAAAAATCAACTGATTGAGACACAGGACGCATTTTAATATAGAATGTTTTATTTTCTAAGCTATGCTAATAGTATATAAACTTCAGAATGTTAGATTGTGCAATGAAGCCAAAACTAATCCATTGATATACAATAGCAACTATATTCATTTTAACTCGGCCTTGCATTAAATTTGCAATGATATTACGTGATCCTACTAAGCCATCAAAAATGAATTAAAAGATAGTCAAACGACATATTTGTGTTTTATTTATTGTGCATGACTTTATTGTGCATTAAATATTCTTTGGTGCATAGTTTTTATGAACATTGTACTAAGTAAAACAATTTCAGTATCGGTTTTGATGAAATTATTTATGCATTTAAATATTTAAAAG
>JABASH010006123.1:0-11069 GCA_019776445.1 Tomocerus maximus
TAAATGTATCCATGTTGCTTGGGCATAACATGCTGGGATTTCCTGAATACTAATCCATTTATTGGTACAATTGGGAAATAGCTGTGAATAGTCTGGGTTGTTTAGATAATTTTTTGATAAGTTCGCATCAGTGAGCCCAATACCTAATACTTGCTGAGATAATTGTAATATTAGCATCACCTTAGTAACCCAGTTGGGGTCGTAAGTTTTAGTCTTTGACCGTGTTACTGGTGGTTGGGGCCTAGATTCCAAATTTTCTCCTGAGGAAGTATCAAGAGGTAACTTGGCTAGTCTATTAATGGCTCTTGTAATTACTTTAGAGGTTTTCCTCAATCTACCTCCCTTTTCCGTATAAGTACTTTCTGTTTCAACCGTCCCTACTCGCACTAACGCGTCCTTACCGGGTTTTGTTTCCACGATCCTACCTACCTTCCATTTTAAGGGAGGCAGGTCTGGTTCTAAAATTAATACCATATCACCTTGTTCTAGGTTAGGTCTTTCTTTATTCCACTTTTGAGCCTTAATCAAGGTATGCACATAATCCTGTTTCCATTGGTTCCAGATTTCCTGCATCCTATGATTAAGTAATTGATATCGATCTAAGGTATTTATTTTCAAATGTCCTAAATCTGGTTCTGGAAGCGCTAGTAAACTGGACCCGATCAAAAAATGTCCGGGTGTCAGTGGTTCCAGGTCATTAGGATCATTTGATAGTGGACTTATCGGACGGGAATTTAGAATTGACTCTATAAAAATAATTATAGATTCCATCTGTTCCCAAGTGTAGGTTTCTTCTATGGCCATGCGTTTTAAGTAATGCTTAACCTGCTTTACCATAGTCTCAAAAATACCACCGAAATGTGGTGCTAACGGAGGTGAGAACTTCCATTTTATCTGATGCAATTCTAAATCTGGCATTAGTTTCCTTCCGGTCTCAGTAACATGTTTTCCTAAATATTGATTTATAGTTACATCTTTCAGATACTTATTCGCGGCTACAAAATTGGTCCCATTATCGCTAAAAATGGTATGCGGAATACCTCTACGTGCTATAAAGCGACGTAGGCAGAGCAAAAAGGAGTACATACTAAGACTCGATGCTAATTCAAGATGAATTGCTCTGGTCGCAACACAAGTAAAAAGTGCAATATATACCTTCTGGGTAGTGTTACGACTAACCCGGATATTAAATGGGCCAGCAAAGTCCAACCCTGTTGCTGTAAAGGGTCTAGCCGGTGTCAGCCGTTCTGCAGGCAGTTGTCCCATTTTTTGAAGAGAGGGTGCAGCCTGAAATCTATAACAGATCAAACAATGATGAATGATTCGTTTAATAAACTTGGCCGCATTGGGGATCCAAAATCGAAGTCGCAGCTGATGATGAGTGCTCTTGATTCCTGCATGCCCCATCGACTGATGCGTATGTAACATAAGTTGCTGAACAAGCGGGTGTGAGCCGGGGAGTAAAATGGGGTGTTTGGTATCCTCTGCTACATTACTGAATGCTGTAGTCGGGTAGCGTCCTCCCACCCTAATGATGCCATCATTATCCGAAAAGAGGTCCAAATGACGAAGATTATGTGGTTCGCGGTTGATTCGGGAAGTGACATCATATTTTGGATAGGCCAGACGCTGAATGTGTTTTAAAATCAGGGTTTCGGCTGGTCTAAAAAATGGACCATAGCATACGAAGAGTCCGGACTTCCTGAATGTTTTGCGGCGAAAAAGTGATAGAAGAATAGCCACAATTTTGACTGCCCGGATCCAACTCGAGTAATTGGAGAGCCGGTCCATTACAGTAGGAATTGTAGATGAAATAGTGAGTGTTTGCTTCAGTTCCGCGTCCACTGAGTCATTGTGGCAGGTTACCGGGTTGAATTCTGGAATTTGAAATGCGGGATCCTGTAGCCAACCAGGGCCCTGCCACCATAATGGATGTTCCTTAAGTTCTGAAGGAAGGAGGCCTCTAGAAGCGCAATCCGCTGGATTTTCTTTACCCGCCACATGAATCCATTGAGAAGGAGACGATAGGGCCAATATCTTAGTAATTCTGTTCGCCACAAATAACTTATGCCGATGTGGCTCAGAATTAATCCATGACAGCGTTATACTGGAATCGCTCCAATAAAACATCTGCTGGGGCTCAAAATTCCATAATTTGCTGACGTGCCTCATTAACTTTGCTAATAGTAATGCTGCTAGTAATTCTAACCGAGGTATGGTCAACAGTTTAACCGGGGATACCCGTGTTTTGCTAGAAAGTAAACGGCAGGTGACGGCTAGTTCATTTTGAGCTCGGAGATATACCACAGCTGCGTAAGCATTTTCGGATGCGTCACAAAATCCATGGAGTTGGAATGTGCCGTCATTATGTAACCCTACCCATCTGGGTATTCGAATGGTCTCCAAACTGGGGAGTTCCGTCGCAAATGTCTCCCACTTGAGGAGTGACGAGGAAGATGGTTCATCGTCCCAATCGGTTTTTTCCTTCCAAATAGTTTGCATCAGTATTTTGGCAGTCACTATCACTGGAGCTAGATAGCCCATGGGGTCAAATATCTTGCTGATATCACTTAGAAGTGTACGTTTAGTATGCTGTTTGTCCAGTTCGATATTGACCTTGTACGAAAATGCATCAGTTTGAGGATTCCAACTCATCCCCAGCGTTTTTACTGTTTGTGGGAATTCGTCCATATAAATGGGTTGTTGTTCAGATTTATCCTTATCATTCAGAGATGAAAGGAAGTCTCCAGAATTACTACTCCATTTACGGAGATTCAGGTTAGCTGGAGCTAGGATTTTCTTCATTTCTGAAGTTGTGGAAAGAGCTTGCTGCAGAGTAGGAAATGATGCCAGGAAATCGTCCATATAAAAGGAACGCAGAATCGCTCCCGCCCCTGCTGGATAACGATCTTCGCATTGTTTGGCTAAAAAATGCATTCCCTTGACGGCCAGATACGGAGAAGATTTAGCGCCAAAAACTAGACATTTTATCCGATAGTGCTGTATGGGATCTTTTGAGGATGCTCGAAACAATATTCTTTGATAATCCCATTGAGCTCTCGGCACTCTGAATTGCCAATACATCTTTTCTGCATCCGCGGCTGCTGCTATTTGGTACCTCACGAATAATATTAAGAGGTCAAATAAATCCAACTGCTGAGGTGGTCCGTTACCCAGCAACTGATTTAAAGATAATCCACTGGAAGTTGCTGAGGAGGCATCGAACACTGCCCTCACTGGGGTAGTTGTGCTGTCAGATTTATAGACCGCATGATGGGCAATGTAATAGGCCGGAGCCGACAACTCCTTTTCTGGTACCAGTTCCATATGGCCATGTTCCAAGTAACTAAGAATCTGGTCATAATAAATCTTCCGTAGTTCTGGGGTGCTTGCCAACCGGCGTTCCAGGGAATACCAACGTCGTAATGCCGCAGGCAATGATTGACCTAGATTTTCTGGAGATTTCAAGAACGGTAATGAGACTTCTACTCTGCCATTTGTTAGAATTTGAACAGTTTCCTCGAAATGAGCTTCACAAAATTGCTCTTCCTGAGAAAGCTGAGATTCTTGAGGGAGTTCCTCTGTGCGCCAGAATTTCTCCAAGTCGTATTCTGTGGAGTTGGTCATATTGCAATTGTCATCATCCTGAGCATGAAAGACCTTAGAGTAACTCAGGGATCCCGACACAATATACCCCAATTCCGTTAAAGTGGCACTAGGTAATCCTGGAGCCCGAATTTTTTCTTCCTTGATGATCCAGTCATAAATTGATGTGGACAGCAATACATCAACAGAGCCAGGTTTGTTAAAACCGGGATCAGCTAAAGGAAGGCCTTTTATATGTTCCCACTTATCAATTGAAAAAGCTTGATTGGGCACTTGAGTCGTGATCTCGTCCAAAATATAAGCCTTTACCTTAAAAAGCTTATTTGGGTCAAAAAATGACATCACAGCAAATTGCGTCACTCCTGGAGACGGTAATTTTGCTGTGCCTGCAACTGAAAATATTCTCTTATGTGGGAGGACGTGTAGTTGCAGGGCCTTGACTAACCTTTTCGTAACAAAGCTGGTTTGTGACCCAGGGTCCAGCAGACATCTTACTTCTCGTTTGGAGACGCCCTGGGGAGTAGTTATCCTTACTAACCCAGTAGCCAAGATCCCATTTTCATCCTCTTCACTATCTTCATCCGAAGATCGGGTGTATAGTGTCGCTGGAGGTTGGTCCAAGTGCAGGGTAGTATGATGTTTTTTGTTACAAACTTGACAATGGAACTTAGACGCACAGTCCCGAGTTGCATGCTTAGGATTTAAGCATAACTTGCACCTATGTGTGTCACCTGCCCATTGGTTTCGCTGAATCGGAGATAATCGGAAATAAAATGGGCATTGACGTAACCAATGATTTGTTTCTTTTGCGCAGTACCAGCAATATGGAGTTTTGGCATTCCGGTTACTGGAAGTTTTCTGCTTATTTGTATTGGTGGATCCCGGATTGTTTTGCTGAACGGGAGTTCCTCCACTTCCTGATCCTATCTTCTCAAATTTGGACCCGGTTCCTTGTTTGCCTTTTTTCTTAGGCCAAGTCTTTTTTCCTGAAACTTGGACAGCTAATATTTTAGCTGGCCCTTTAGGTTTAAAGGCCACTGATTTGGAAGAAGATGCTTCAGTAGACGCTTGGAACTGGTGTGTCAGACTTATAGTGCTGGCATCTTTTGTCAAGTAGTCCAATGAAGCTACCAGGGTAGGTAGCCCTGTTGTTGGTAATTGTTTATTAAATTGTTCCAACGTTTCTTTGTCGAGCATAGATAGCCCGAAATGAAGAAACACCACTTCTTCCAATGAGACTCCCCCTAAGTTAATCAACTGTAACTGTTGCCTTACTGTTTTAATAGTATTAACTATTTGTAATATGCCTGCCTCAGTCCGCGTTTTCATTTTTAATTGCGCATATGAGTTGAACATTGGGGCTATTGTGGCATGACAAATGGCATGAGGGGAGTCGTATCTTGCCAATAATCGATCCCAACCGATTTTGAAGTTTGTGCTTGTGATTTCTAAGTCCGAAATCGTTCCTAAAGCATCCCTTAACTTAGAATTCCTTTTATAATTTTCTTCCAATGGGGTCAGGGCTTGGATTAGCAGTCGCATCCTGTCCACTTCCGAGTATTTATCACATTTATTGACTAAAGATTCGAAAGAATTTTTGAACGTTACCCATTTCGTCCGATCCCCATAATAGGTAGGTAATTCAATTTTTGGTGGCTTTAGACCTTGACCACTAATAGGTTCCAGAGTTTTCTTCAGATTTAATAGTGTAATTTTTGATACTGTGAAATTATCATTCAGTGCGTCATATGCAATTATCGCATCATCCAAGGCTGGTGTGGTACTCCCAGATAACCGGGTATACATTAATGTGCCATGAGACGTTAAATCTGCCTGGAGAAGTTTCATTCCTTCCAAAATAACTTCGATTTCGGTTACTGTTAATAATAGTGGAGGAATGGCCGTGTGTGCCGTTATCCGTTTCGTAATGGTATTGCAGCGTGCTGTTAGGCTAGCCGCTGAACTAATGTGTGCTTCTTCCGCCATCGTACTTGTAGATATAATAGATATAAGAGGTATTGAGGGTATTAAGGGTATTACGGGCACTGGACTGTGGCTCGGGGAAAATGACCACTCAAAATTCAAAAAATCCTCTGGATCTTCTATGTCCTGTGTAGGTGTTGAACCTGATTGATTCAATGGGGAATGAAATTCCACTTCACTCGAAGATTCTGAAATTGTCTCCACCTCTGTTTATTAAATACTGTCCGAAAAGACTAAATAATGAATCGTCTTCGGTTTCTACTTTCGGAGTGACAACTGTGGTTTGATCTGTTGTACTTGTAGATTGATCAGCACTGTCTAATTCCTTTTGCCTTTTGCGTGCTTCCTTGGCCTCTTGTTCAGGGTTTTTACTAATATCAGAGAAACGTAAATCGGGCGCTTTACCTTTTGAACGAGTCTTTCGGCTAGCGTCGGGATCATCAACTCATTACTTAGTTCAAAATCCTCTACACCTCCATTCTGATAACTTTCAGGATTTGGGTGGCAATTTTGACACAGGAATTGACCAGTGGACACTTCAGTGAATAAAAACGCTAAAGAAAATTTGTGGCACTGGGCACATATATGTCCGGCAAACACCATCACTCGTCGCACAGGATTATTGGCATCTGGTGGCGGAGGAATTGGTAGTTCGTTGTAATAACAGCACCAACATGAATAGATGGAATTTATAAGGTGATATCCTCTAATTTGGTTACGTATCAGAGGTCTTAAGCACTGACCACACACATAAACTGACGCCGTTGGGTTATTATCCCAGCCTGCTGGTAGATGTAGAGCATTACCATACACATTTGTTTCATGTGGATGATCACGATTTAAGCAGTACTGAATGATTTCTTCTAATGTTCCCTGAATTGGAGGGTTTAGTTGATATTCATGTGGTACTTCTGATTCTTCACTGACTGACATCACTTCACTATTTATTCGTTTATCATTATCCGGGGTCTGATGCTTTGTTTATAATGATTTGTTAAACTGTCAGCTATTAATTTGAAATTAGAGCTGTATAAACCTTATGACATGCAGATTTCAAGAAAATTAATATAAAAATTCTAGGAGGTCCCTTGTGGGCGTGGCGCCCGTGTTAAGATTCAATTTTAGTCAAGTTTGGACCTCTCCCTGGTTCCATCAAGATAAGATGTGAACTTCTAGCTAGTCTAGTTTCAACAGCAATATACTGGACTAGTATGGTACCGAGTTCTATTCACTTATCTATGTTGGTTTGCCTTTTATCAGGGATTGAATCTTCAAATTTTCCAACTTTCAATAGTTTTGAAAGTATGGATGTGAGAATAAGCAAGAATGCAAGAGAATCTAAACAAATCTTTGCATGCTCGTCGTCTCTTTGCCTGCGGCAATGATCATGCCTATCGTATCGCCTGGCTGTCTTCTTTGCTGCTGTTGAATGGATATACACAGTTCCTATGTTCTACTGAAACGTAAGTTGTGTAATCACTTTTTGTCTCAGAATTCCCGTTCTGAGTAAGTTACGATTGGAAACTACGGTGCACCGTTTCACTTCACCTTTTCTGGGTTATTGCTATCGTCTAAATAACACCAAAAAATGTTCCTCGTCGTAGTAATTATCACATACTACGGTCCTGCCGGACCGAAAAAAAGAGAGTGACACGGGAATCATTCGCGGGGAGCCATAATGGACGCCTATAAACAGTGTCGACCCTATTTATTACGTCTTGATGAATGAGATGCAAATAAAAAACACTCTTTTGTTGAGAGTTAAAATTACAACTAACTTTATTTCTGAAAGAGCATAATATTTATGGACTTATAATTGTTCTCAAGACCTAAATAAAACTACATTCTAAGTAAAAGTAGGTTACCTTCTAAATAGGTAAGAGTGATTGCGTAATTAGAATGAGGCTAACAAGGGCCTTTTACTTTTAACCTAATTACCTTATATTTATAGAGATTACATTGAATTAACTAATAAAATAACCTTCCATCCTCCCGCCTTAATATCTCTTTTTGTCACATATTGATTTAAAAAATGGTGGAGATATTATAAACCTTATTCCATGTCCTGATAATCGTTATTCTCCTCCTCTTGATCTTCGTTTACCTCCCATACGGAACGGATCTCTTCCAATTCGGTTCTAGCTTCCTTCAGTCGATTACGTAGTTCCGCAACATGACCCGTGCTATCATCTAGTCGGGTTTGTAATTCCTTTTCACGTTCGGATGCGGTGTTGGTTAAGGAACGTTGCAACTCCTTTACCTGTTTGCGGAGTCCTTGAAGCTTGTTTTGAGCTTGACTCACAAATGTATTGGCCAGATCGCTCAAATTGCTATATTTGCGGTAATCTTCTGGAGTAGATAGTCCTATCTGAGAGGGGATTAAGTCCGGATTGAGAACTGGTGGGTACCGCTCTGCCGGGGATAGTAGTATATCTGGGTCGACCATATCCCAATGTTCAAAATCGATACCAGTATCAGATGCCAATGTCTCTTGCCACCACCCGGAAGGGTGCTCGTAGATAAAGATGTCCCGGGAAGGATTTGACACAGAGAAGAGGTTTTCAACTGGAACGAGGAGGTGCCATAGTTGGAACTTAGCGGAATTCGTAACTTGGAACCTTATGATATTTTGTTGTTTAATTGGTGAATAAGGAGACTCGACTGAGTGGAATAGTTGCCAATCCTCACAAGTTTCGTTACTCCAAGCTCGCAATGTTGTAATTTGCCAAATGTTGTAATAACATAATGTAGAATGACCTACTATTATTTAGGAAAGATCTAGTCATTATTTTATACAATGTGACTCGTACAACGGTATTCAGGTTTGAGGCGTTCGGGTTTTTCTTTCAATCCCTTACTTAATCTTGCTACTTAATGAACTGTCATATTGGAGCATGAGGAAAAAAAATGCCTATCATATTGTTAACTGATAACTCAGCAATATATTTTTCTCATTCATAGTTGTGTCATTTTTACACATAAAATTATGGTCTGATTGAGGTCACCTTGATCTTTGTCATGATGAGTTGTGATTTTCTCGGAATGGAAATTTTACATGAATTTGCTGATTCAGATCATGTGTCCATAAATTAAGAGTGGTATTACCTCTCACATATAAACGGGCATGTATTTTCGTCAGAGATCCCAGAGTATATAAACTGAGAGAATCACCACCAAGATTAACAAGCAATCATCATCCGACTACCTTATTCTGCACTTGATTTCAGCGCTGCTAATACCAAGATGAAGGTAATATCATACCAATATTTTACTTAATTTACAATATTCCTTAATATTCCAATAACCATCTTCTTGTTTTAATGATAATTATCTTAATTGTTCTTATTTTTATACTCTTAATTTTAGATATTCCTTTTGATTTTATTACTGGTTAGCTTGACCAGTGCTGGTTACCACGTGATGTATTTGTTGGAGAGGAGCTGTCATTTCTGTCAGCAAGATTCGGAGGACTCCAAATATTTTGTGCTAACAGCCAATCATATTTTTTGCGTGAGGCGGAACTGGATCTCTTTCTTGTACCAACCCACCTTGCAAGGTAATATTCGTAACGGTATATATAATATATTATTACTCGTAAAATAGAGATTAAGCTAAAATTATTTATTATGAAGTTTTTATTATTTTTCTAGCCCGAGCTATTATTTGCCCTGAGGTCTCCTGTACCATGCTTCGGACATTAAATATATCGCAGAGTGACGTCCTTCATTCCGTCTGGACAACTGATGTCAATGGAAATCTGGAGGTGAACTGTACTGCGGTGTACTATAATTAAAACCCACAACCCCATGACCTATGAATATACCATAAAAAGTTATTTATTGTGTTAATAAATTACACAGCGATTGAGCAAGTTTCTCGTCTGTGCAGAATAATTTTAATGCTATTTTTCTTTTTATTATTACTATCTCATACAAAATCATCCTAGATCCCATTAAGCTGATATGAGGCGCCTGGTTTTTCCTTATACCAGCTTTTTAACTATCAATTTCATTGAAGTAGTAGCTAGTATTAGTGCTAGCAATACCAGAGCCATAATCATTATGCCTCGATAAATCCCAGATATCCAACCGACCCCAGTCAGAGACAATAGGCTAAAGCCAGATAAACTAGGTCCGGCTTCATACGATACAGACATGCTGCTAGTCCTCATATCTGTGTCAGGTAAATAATGCAATTGGCCTTGCACATGCAAGTCTACTATATTCTTAGCGCATTTCATCTGACACCTCATGTCAACTTCGGGCATATCTAATTTTACTATCATGTCGTAGCGTTGGAATTCGTGCGTAAGATGTATGGGTAAGAATAATCCTGCTGTATTACACTCTAAAGTGGCTACATTTTTACCTACATCAACGCGCCCTTCGATGGTCATCACTGCTCCCGCTAAACAGGAGTAACAACCCGTTAGTTTGATGAACGATGCTTCGCAAGTAGCCTCTTCAACTTCCTTTACTAACTGTAGATTGCTACTTGAAAGTTGAATCTCAATTAATGACCCAGTTGAACTTTCATAGGCTACTGAATCCTTTGTGGGAATTAGTATTCCATCTAATAATTTCAATGGTAGCAAATTCTGGCTCATTAATTTACTTGGGTCTATTAGATTAGCTAAACACTTAATACCTTCAGAGTCCGGAATTACTCTTACTAAATTCTGATTTGCAAAGCAAGTTTTGGATATCTGCACTGCCTCTATTCGTGTGTTACACTGAATTTCTCCTAGCATTCCGGGGATTACTGATCCTCTTTTGTTGCAGTTTGCTAATGCGTATTGGCGATTATTTTCAATGATGCATTGATCTAATATGGGGGCCGGAGGAGTGCTAACTGAAATAAGGGTAAATTCTATGCCTTGTATATTAATAGTTTCTCCTGCATGAATGATAGTCTCATTATGCGTAATGTTCTGCCCTAAATGAAGAGTAGTTCGGATTTTAACCGCCGTTGTCCATTCGGGACAAGAGAACACTGAGTATGCCGTACTGATTTTTGGCTCAAATGCCACCTTATAGAATATACAGTCCCTAGTCAACCAAAATGGACAAGAAGGAATTCTTACTGATTGACAGAATCCGAAACCGAGCTGGTTGTTAGTGTGGTCGAAGGCCTTGATGGTATCGTTCACTCCAAAATCTCTACATTTATACCCATCACATTCTGCCGTAGAGTATAAATTATAACATTGACTGGAAGAGTGACAGTTTACCGTAGCCAGCGGTACATAATATAATAACTGCTTATTACAATGTAGAGAAACTGCCCGAGTTTCAATTTCTATGGTCCCTAATAGTCCATCTCTAGAATCGGATATTTTCAGACAGCTAGTCTGTGAAATTGGAGATAATGCCAGACGCATATTTAATCTTACAGAACAAGTTCGTTTCTGGTCTGCTCCGTAATGGCATTCCGTGCTACTAGCGCTCAGGCTGGCATAGTTACTGCAACCCAAACTTAAC
>JABASH010006124.1:0-11069 GCA_019776445.1 Tomocerus maximus
GGGTGGGGCGTAGTCCGGCGTCGGGTGGGCCGGGCTCCTGTGTCGGGTGGTCGGATGTCGGGTGTCGGGTGGTCGGGTGTATTGACTGAGCCGAATATTTTCTCCCTTTCCCATAAAATGGAATTTTCACCTTCTGCTCCACTTGAGTAAAAGTGAGTTCGTTTATTTGGTTGAAATTTTTTTATACGCCCGTCATGCTTAAAAAGTGAAATTTTGGTGAAAGCAAGTGAAAGTTGCATAAGGCTGGTTACATTCCTCCTGATTATGTTACTTTGTTTATGTCTTATACCAAAGTATACTTCTTCTATGTATATTTATATTTTTTATGAAAAAGGAATAAGTTATTTAGTCCAATGCAAGATCTTTGCTGCACATTATGAAATTATTTTAATTCGGTAAAGTATAAATCTGGGTATAATAACATTAATAAACGTTTTACACCAAAAACAATGAAATACATATCACCACAAACACATCGAATCATGTAATGTCAAATTATTATGCTACATTAAATTTAAAATTCATTGTATTAAATTATTGATACCATTAGGATTTTGCGAAGTTACAAACATAATTTTACACAATTTAAATGCTAAAAATCTGACGTAAATGCAATCTACTTATTTCTTGATCGTTGTCTACACTCATACAACTCGGTTTAGTAGCCATAATCATAGGTTACTGTGATATTACCATTGTTTACTCAACAATAATAATTTTATGCCCACGGGCAAGATACAAACAGTTATTTCGGTGTATTACATTCATTAAATGTCAAATGTTAATGAGAAAAATTACACTATAAACACACGTTTCCCTTCACGAGTCATTTCCATATATTATGCTTTCTTTGACCGAAAGTCCCTGCCTAGTCCATATTTATAACAGGAATGTTATGGAATCAATACATTTCTTAATATGACTATTTCATTTTAGTATTTCGACAAATTTTATATTTTTGATATACATACATGCTAATGTGAGTTAGTTGCGTATGCTATAAAAAGCAGATTTTCATTGAATTACGATATCTAAATGGTACTACTCAAATTCATACTAAGTAGCCAAAGATATTCGAAGTTTCACATATAGTACTTCTGTACAGGTCAAATTAATAATGTGCTATTTAATGTAACTTTAAGGATATTCAGCTTATGACCCAAAAGTTTTACTTTAAATATTTAATTAATTCTGGTATTCATCTTTACTGATAAAAGACATTGTTGAAATAACATGTTAAATACAACCCAAAAATGTTTTTGAAATTTGTAACCCGGCTTATAGACAAATTGTATTTTACATATTTTGACTTACAAACCATAATATTAGCGAGATTTAAAATACATAAAATAGTGCATTTTCTTCTCCGTTTTCAAAACAAGCCTCTGTCACTGGTTGTGTAACTGGTTGGCTGTCACAGAACAAATTCTTAAGATTAGGATATTGAATATATGATTTTAAATATCATTTATTAACTAAAAATATTGCTTTACTGTTAGATAAGATTATACGTTTATTTTTACTATAATATTATGTATTTAACATTGATAAATGTTATGTATTTTAATTTACAATGTTAACTATATTCGCATTTTTGGGATAAGTTAGATGAGAGGCTGTAAGGTAGATGTATTTTAATTTAAAATTGTACTTAAACATGAAACTGTTTTTCGCTTGCAAGTAAAAAAGCTTAAGTGGTATAATGGTTCCGTAGTTCGATTAGTCGGGCAACTTGTGGTGTGTTGGCAGTTCTTAGGACAATCTTTTAGATTTCGAATAATTAAATCACATTCGTTCAGCCAAATTAATTAAATGTTCTTAGGTATACATTTTACGACACAAATAAATGCCACATGACACACAACTGATTGACACCGTTCTCTCTTAGTATAGTATTCAAAATAGTAAATCAGTAGTATCGCTTTTATAATACTATATAGCATTATTCTAAAAAGGGTACAAACAGTCAATGAGATTACTTTGGTTAGGTACATTAAAACTAAGATGTTCGGTATTCGCAGAAAAAACTCTCCAAGAACAAATATCGTTAGCCATGCCTTGTAAGACTATAATACTTTTGTGCTGTAGTTATATTTTATATACTGTGATTATAAGTAGGTTAAGGGTAGATTAAGATAATAATTATAGCGCACTTGATTAAAACAATAAATTATCACCTACCACAAATACTGCAGAAAACAAACATTACTAATTAGGTACTGTACGTATAATATATTAAATTATTATAATTAGAAATACAATGGTAATAAATAATTAACACAACCTAAGTTGCATGACAGTATAAATTATTTTGCAGCACCATAAGGTTTGTTAAAAAATTAATCCATAATATTACACAAGAAGACTAAAAAGGTAACTCGGTGTTAGCAGTTCTTTTATAGCGTGCCGTGTACTACTAAACTACAAAAATTTAAGACATATTTTTTAGTTTCACATGTCCCATTCACACGCTAGTATTAATAATATTAACCTTACCATACTTTAAATCAATCTGTGCGAGGTAAATTATTTGTAAAACGGATAATACATAATAATTATTTATAATACATAGCTGCACAAAATTCATACCATACATTTCAATAGCTAACACAGTTGCGAGCTCAGTGAGCTAATGCAATTGTTTGTTGTGTATGCACATAAATAAGACCCACATCATCCATGTCCATAATTTGACGATCTCTAGCTAAAAGCTAAATTAAGTAAACTAACTTTGGTTTGATTAGTACATTCCATTTTGGTTGACAATACATTATTTATTGCTGTCACTTTCTATCGTAAAGCTCAGACTGCTGTTCCGCTTGATTACTTTCCTCACATTTTTAATGTGCTGAGGATGCATCAAGCGAAAAGTTCTTCGGTATCAAGATTTAGAAAATTATTACAAATTACTAAATTATAATTGAATACAAAATTGAAAAGATTTAAAATTATATTTCCTGCCCTTTCCCTGCTTGCGTTCTCTTGTTTTCTTTCGATAACTACCATAACGGTTGATGACCAAATTTGAGATCTTGTACAGTTTGTCGTCGAATAACACAAGAGGATTTAGGTACAACTGACATCTGCCTTTCCAAGACTCTCCCGTAACCCCTAGTAAATCAAAGTTATTGGCTAATGGGTTCCAACAATTTTCAATTCCAATATAATTTCTAATAACATCCATAACCATCAATCTGGGTTAATGTCATGCCATAACCACGTTACTCACGATTTACAAGAGTTACAACTGGTTAGTTACACGCAAGATACATAAATTATTAAAACCAATTACACGTTTACAATCACTCACAAGACAAACATGTAACATTTAAAACAGTCTCCAATCCAGCAGTCCTTAACCAATCTCGTTATTTGTTATAGGGTTACTCTTACACCTACACCATTACGTAAACTACGTTATATAGCAATTTACAATTTTACTTTAAAATGTTTTGCTGTATTTTGCAAAGACTTAGTTTTAGTTAGAGTTAGACTGGCTGTGAGTTAAGAGTTAACCTTAACTAATAATTCAAACAAATAATTGGTTTTCTGTGCCTGCATTCTAATCAAAATAATTAAAGAATTAGTGAATAATAGTCCATTCCATTAATTCCTTTCCATAACACACTTCCAATATAATGTACCTTCCGACATCGTTAGGTACTTACAAATACTATTCATAAATTAGCTGAGTTTATCATAAGGCAAGACCATCTACATTCAAGTATCGCTTATACTTAATTTAACATTATTTGCATTCCCAGGTAGCTTAGCTAACTGCCTGGTTACTGTGTTTACTTATAGATAGATATAAACTCTATAGACCACATTTATAGGAAAAAAATTAAAATGTAAAAATTGCAACTCATTTTAAGATGGTCGCTGAATATTATCGAGCATAAAAACACTAAAACTGCGCTGCACAAAATAGCCCAGAAATTTAAAGATACCTAGTGACTGTAGTGACCAGCTTGCACAAAAGTAACCACAGGGTTATTACTGACATTTACTACATCTTTGTAGATAGATATGGGTATTGCAAAAACAACTATAAACAATTTGTCATGGAGTAATCAGCTACCAATACGTACGCTGCAACAATTAACTTTCACACGCAATCAACCGAGGATTTAGGCTAATTGTGCTATAATGAATAAATTCATTTTTTGATGGAGTCAAAATATATGTGATACACAACTATGATAAACAATAATGGGAGGAATGAACTTCCAACAAGTAAAAAATTTGAAACCAATTAAAAATGTCATCCTCCAGTAATTATGACACAGTTTGCTGTGTGAATTTGGAAATTTGTACTGAATTAAGAAAGAAGTCACTTGCAAACCAATCTAAAGCAATTTCATTAGATTAGTAATCCCCTCCAGTCTTTTAGAATTCAGTTGTAGAATTAGATTTGAAGATGTAGACATGTTATGGAAGATGTTCCGGGATTAAAGTTAAGTAGTTAATGCGCTGTAGTGACTATAACTATAACCATTGCGTAAGTGATATAGACTACATACTAAAAGACGATAGGTGAGAACGGGACAATTACAGACTTTTTGTTAGCTAACAATTAGACATTAGACCCACCCAAATGCGAATTAGAAGGGAGTCGTGAAGGGAACATATAAATCATTTACATGTTTTGTGCGTGCAAATTGTTCTGAGGCCTTGTTTGATGAAAATTATGATTCCCATTCCCATTACTCGTTGGCTGAAGAACTTCTCCGATAGTTGAATCATGTCTTCGTGGCTGGTAGTTCGGTAGCTGTTGGCCATTCCGAAGATGAAGAGACGGCTGACTATTGTATAGTCTCGAATCTTCTAAAACCGTGTTCTTTTGATTCTTGTCTTGCCTCTCTGGCATTTGATCCAATCCTCCCCAACGGGCTTTCTTTCCAGCATAATCTTTTATTGAAAATATATTAAAACCATTGATTAGAGAACGAACAAATCATAACAAATGACTATGTATATGTAATTAATTTAAAGTTTGTTTGTGATAGGGTATTGCTATAATGGATTATACACTTACCAGCTCTCTGATTAAAGAACCCATCAAATATAGCAAAGTTATTGACCTGTGGGATCATCTGTGATAGTGCATAGTACTTCCGCAGAAAGAAAAGTAGTTTATCCGAAGGTCGGTCAATCGCTAAGTGCTCCACGGGTACTCCGTCCTGTCTTAGCATATGATCAAACAAAAATTTGCCGCAACCTTGGCGTTGTCGCGATTCATGGACGTAGAAATCCAAAATACAAAGGGGGTTCATTTCATGTTGAGTTCCACCTTGATCATAGATGAACAACTTTTTGAGTCCGACTTTCAACAGTCCAACGACTTGGTTTGCGTTAAAATCAACCATAACATAAACTTTCTGGTCACTCGTCCTCAATTTTTCGGCGTTTGTAATGACGGTATTCAATTGTTGAGCAACAGCAGACGCTTTTCCCATAGTGTCCATTATTTCAGTAATCTGCTCCCTGACTTTCCTGTTCAAACAAAATCAAAGGCTGTGATAATTACATTTAATAATTACATTGTTAATGACTAGTGTTGCGTACGTCCAAACGAACGGTACAAATGTATTTATATTTCATCGTCACTTGAATGTGAGTGAACCATTATTATCTGGCTCACTATCAGTCTGTTACCGATTCATTCTACATTCACGTGAACCTGAACCGCTAACCGTATCTATTACGTTCACATCATAAACCAGTCTCAAATTAATACTGCAGTAACTACTTAGTAAGACTTACAAAGAATTCACAATTAATTGTAATTTATAACAAGATTCAAAAGGAAACAAGTAGTATCTGCAGCACATAATGAATGACTGAATGAAGTGTGATTGTAAACAATGAGCATAACATAACCTAATAATTGTAATATAAAAAGTAGTACAATTATTCTTCCTTCTCCTCCTCTTCCAATTTTTTGAATTCCGACACAAAGGGAATTGACATTCAAACCTATAACTTTACCTACCTACGAATGTTAGTTTTCTAACAATGACAAAACATTTCTTTCGAGAAATTAGTAAGCAAAGTAAGCATAGTAAATAGTTAAGTGCATGGTATAATAGGTAAGAGGTAGTAAGTACGTAAGTCCTGGTACTTCATCTGTGTAAAAGTTAAGGAAAAAGTTGTTTCAACTAGTACAAGTACTTATAAATAGTAGCTCTAAGGTAGCACACGATTTCGCAGATAATATAGTTAGCATTATGACAAGTAGGACATAACAATATTTTGTACCTGACTCAAGTCTCAATCATATCAAATTTTTAGTACTCTCGAAGTAGAATTGTTTATAATTTGTGGTGCTATGCTATGATGTTGATGTAGCGGAATCATTTTCTTCAATTGTACATGAATACAATTTAGAAATTCAGAATACATCCACGACATCCAGCCACAGTGGTTATACTTTTAAGTTTAGATATTTTAATAATTCCAAACAATAAATAAACACTTAAAATTTTCAAGATTTCTACAAAAGTTTTATGGTGCATATTAAAACTTTAACCATGATTTACCTATTTATCTGGTGTATTTAGGGAACATGTGCATCCAAGTTTCCTATCTATATCATATTCTATTATATTCAATAGCTATACAATTGAGAGGTGAGGTAGTAGTAACCATAACCTCTACTTTCAATGTGCAAGCCCACAATACAAAACACTATCTCTTCAACTGAACGACACGCATTTGGTAGAATCTTCAGTCAGAATGTTCACCTGTGTGCAGTGCACAGAACATTGCAAACTGCGTTGCAAACCTATACGAAGAGAAAATGTTAGAATGCCTAGAGACTATTATCTAAATTGCATTACACTACATGAACATGAACTCTTTCCTGTAGCCGTGTAGCCAAGATAGAAGCAAAAGCAAACGGCTTTATCAAGTTTAGTTCTTTGCCTTTGACTTAGACTCTTCCTGTATAGTTTTTCACGCTTCAGATGCAAATAATAAATAATAGAACAGAGGCTTTGGGCTTCCTCCTCGCAAGTTTCGTGTACATACAAGTAGACATACTTATAAATGGAAAAAAGAACTAAAAGAAGCAGAGACGAGAAAATCGGAGGACGTTGACTTGCCTTGCGCTGCGTACGATTATTATGAATGATACAGATAATAATAATATTATTAGTGCATATTTACGTAACCGTTTCATACTTAGCATGCAAATGGACTGTCTACTTTAATTATAAATTATAAGCTCTCCTAACTTGAAACTCGACAGAGATGACAAGAGTCGTGATGAAGATAAAATTCTATTGTATTTGTATCATTATAAGAATCAATCAGCAGTTAGTGCCAATATTTGTGCAACTAAATAAATAAATAATTGTATCACATTTAATCTGCCTAAATAGAATGAAGTATACAAGGAAATTGAATCAAAATATTCTATTTTTAAACCAACTAATTGAAGTTGAAGTTTAATGGACATCTGTTCTTTTCACGATATTAGTCTCCGATAGCTTAATGTAAAGTAAGTAACAATCTTGCAAGGATGAACATGTAAACCTATTAGGTATGCAACGTGCTATTTACTTGCCACTTGAGGCTTAGCCTTTATTATAATATATTATGCTTCTAAAATAATTGTAAAGTGTAAGTAAAGCTACATTAGTTTATACTCTTGCTTGGTTTGGCTGTGATGAGATAGTTTCTCAGCCGGAAATACAGTTACCGAAAGAAAAAAAAATATGCGGTAAAGGCCAACAGTAAATCCAACATAATGAACCCTTGAGCATCGGCTTATACTTTTAGCAACACAATATGAACTAAACAAAATAGTCAGCAGTTAGCTCATTCTCAGGTCAGAAGAGAAAAAGACTGAATCAAGTTAAATGTGCCTCCTTTGCATTGTTTAGGTAACTGTGATCTTTCTGAGAACTGTTACATTTTCATTCAAACACTGAAGAAAAAATCATTAACAAACAGGAAAGAAAGGAAAGTACACGAAAATTGAATGTGTACTGTGTGCTATGAACCGCTATACTTATGATTTTGGTACAAGAATAATAATACCTATATTATTATGTTGTACTATAGGCTAGGTCACAGTCACATTATAGCAATAGAAATACATCTGTACTATTAGGTACTATGTACTCTACTTTCTACAAGCATACAAAAACATCTTAAGTTTTAGCAACAACCTATTTTGCATTTATCACGGCATTCGTATAAGGTATAAGGCCTGTCGCCGGTCTGCTTACTTTTGGTACCCAATAATTGCTTACTACACATAAAACAAAGCAAATTCTCTAACTCCTTTTGCCAATTGAATTAATAATTAAATAAACTTGATTAGCCAATGAAAGGGTCATCAATAAAGCTGATAATTAGAGAAACTGATCTAAAAAACATAATCTTACAGTACAGTGAACAGTGTTCGTCTGAAAGTAATTAAGACCTAAACAACTAAACTGAATTGCTAACTCCCTATATGAAACAAACACTATTGCACGCAAACTATGCACTCAAAACTTTCTTGTAACTTATTTATAACTGAAAGTTCAGAAATTTTACAATTTTAGCTTTTCGTGATACAATTTAGATGATAGTTAGATTAAAGAATAATAACATCTCTAATCTCTCCTCTCCTGCTTAATTGTCAGATTCAGATGTACCTTCCGTTTGCTCTCTAAAATATTTTGGAGCATCACCGCAGTGAAAGTTTGAACATCTTATTTGGTCCATAATCCAGACCTTTAAATTTAAAAATATACCTTCCCTTATTCTGCTCCCAATCATTCTTCAAAATAAATAAGCCAATTATAAGCCATGCAATTGCACATGTCTGACCAAGTTTTAGAGATTTTTTAGAAACGGCAATTTGCTTCCACTATCCACTGTACAACGAAAAGTTGTACATTTTTCTCCATAAACAGAGTATACCTTGAGACAGTACTCACTCGAACGGCGTAATATCTAGAGTATAGCAAGGCCTTAGACTTTATAGACACTATGCTTAAAATACCCACTAAATTTGCTAGGAATGTGAAAGACGTCTGGCTTAATTACTAATTACCAACAATATTTAAATTAACATCCACAATATATAATACAATATATAACAAACATCAAAAATCATTGGTTTGTGAAGTACATTATCATTTATAATATTATAATAGCATTGCAGATAGCAAAATGAAATAATATTGCTATTTACCTAGATTGTCAATTAGTTATTAACTATTTATAAATGCATACTACTATTGAAAAGGATATTATTTTATAGGTGTTCATTTCGTTACAATAGTATTTTAATTATTTTACCTTGTATTTAGTGACCAGTTATTAGTTATTGAGGACTGATATAAAAATTAACTTACTGAGCCCCAATTATTTGTAATCCAGGGCAGTTAATTGGAATTAAGTCATTTCCAACCAAAGAAACTTCTTTACTGAAAAGATCCGAAATTCTAAATGAGTATTCCATTTTAGGTTGAGGTTGTTCGTAACTTGTAGCCGTAGATTAGTTGCGTTCGACGAAAGTGATATTATCCAAATCTAAAAAAATAAAATTTGATTATTTTTAAACAGTTTTAGTTGTTACAGATTAATAAATATTACACTAAATATAATTCAGACATATTCCGAAAATTAGTTATTTTTTACATGCTTTTGCTGCTTAACTTAAAAAGTTGTGAAAAAGGTAAAATAAAAAACCAAATGATCGTTTATGAGAGCTACCTGAACAAAAACCTCGACTGTAATTCTGTACTTTCAGGAAGGTCGAAGAACGGTCGCAATTTGTCTTACTTAAAAAAATTTTTCAAAAAGAACAATCAACCTCATAGGTAATTTCATAGCGCTACTGTCCTTGATCTCTTGGACAGGCTACGTGACAATGCGGGTATTTGATCTCGATTGCCCTGTCGGTGTCGGATGACGACAATTACGAGTGAACCGAGGTTCAAAGGTCTGTTAGATGTTGGGAAATGGAACCGATAAGGAATAAGTTGGAAATGTAAAATTACAATGTTTATTATGCCAGATTTATATTATAAAGCCTGTCACTATGTTTGACGTTGTCTTGAATACCGCGTTATAAATACAAAATAAAAGTATTTTTGATTTTATAACTGAAACTGTCTGTCATCATGTCATTCCAAAAGAAGGAACATGAGACGGATTTATATTTTTTTCTGGATTTGAAAGAAGTCAAAGAAAGTTTCTCACGTTGCTCCAGCTAAATTCCAAAATTGCTTGCCAATTTGAAATAACAGAATAAAAGGATTTGCTGTGGCCGTTTTTTGTCTAACACTCAACACTATTATGAATCATGAATCATGAATGTGCATAGCACCTACATACAAGACTACAAGCTAAAAAATGATAAAATATTAAAGGATTAAAAAATCATTTTGTAATTATGAAATATAAACAAAAAAGCAAAGTGTACCGTGTCGTACGTGTCCGTGTATACGCAATCAGCAGTTGACAGTCAATTTCTATTGATTTGACTTTGTTGCCTCAAACTAATCTGATCAAAATCAAACCCAAAATCTTTTACAGTTGACTGTTCAGTTTACTAGCACACGATCACACGATATCCTCCGTGAACTGGTTTAGCTTTCAATTTTCAGTCGTTTAGGAGTGAATCAATGATAGTAATGACGAGACGACGATGAGATGAACAATGAATGAACGAAAATCGGATGTTCGACAGTTTTGGTTTTGATATGGTAATAAGAGTAGGAGTAGCAGTAAACAGTTTGTTTTGACTTCAGTTTTCAAGGACGAGAACCGCATTAAAGACAGAAAGATGTTGCTAATAAGGAATGGAGCGACCAACTGACAACAAATCGGATTAAAATGCAACTAAGAGCTGTATCATGTTATGTTGTACGAGCCCGTCACTATAACCCGCCCTTAACAAAATGCGAACAAATTCGCACGACGGGATTCTAGAGGGATTTGCCTGGAAATGAATGTAAGGTTCTGAGTTTGAGTGCAGCCTAGTCAGGAACCAGACTTAATAAAAGTAAACTTATATAAGTCAGGACCCCCAGCCAATTTCGCGCGCGTTGAAGGATGTGCTC
>JABASH010006125.1:0-11066 GCA_019776445.1 Tomocerus maximus
CCAGGTTTTTTTCTAATGTGGGTTTTTCCTAGGTATAATGCTCTTCATATAACAGATAATGTAAATAAGATACGGTTTCTATTTACATCTCCCGGAATATATATTTTACTATGGAACAGAAATTTAAATCTGATTTTTATTACATACACGTTGTATAGTCGAATAATGTTATAAAGCTGCGAAAAGATATTTTTATTATTTGAAAAAGGAGTGGTTTTGAACCCTGAGTGTGATGTACATCTCATAAATAACTATGCAGTAGTGTTTGTAACTAAAGTTTGCTAATAATGTCTAGCCTGAGGGTACACGTAGGAGATATATCTAGAAAACGGCTAACTAACAATAAGCACCTTATCATTATTTTTTCACTGTAAAACTTTCTGCTTCATTAAATAATACCACATCTCATCGTTAGAACGGGAACTCATGCCAAGTCACCTATCCCTGTTCACTGTTAATGTAAAGAAGTTGTACCTTAAACCAACTATATACGAACTAAGTTGCTACAGACTTTTATTCAGTTCTTTAACTGCCTCCGCTGCTATAAGGCACTAAAATGAGGATAAGTTGAAAAAGTCATAGTAGACGGAGAGAGTTTAGAGGTTTAGAGTCCTTATATGTAAATGCATAGTCGTGGTGGTGGATGTAAGCTGGGAGAAAGCAGAGGCTGAAACTGACTGCTATTACAGTGGCAGACAATAAACTGTTTTTTGCTGCCAGATATGCAATCATGCATTACGAGAAGAGAGTTTGTGTGCATACACTACCCGAACTGCTATATATGCGGTCAAATTGCAAATAATAAAACAGAACAACATGGAATGAAATAGAAATATTACACCCAACTTTCACTCCGACCAACATTTCTGGTATGCATTACTAATGTTAGTTAATGCGCTCTATAACTCTTTTCACACACAACGGCCTTCTACCTCAAAGTGGCCTTCTCCGTCTTGCTACTCTATTTTTTGTGTCTTCCTATCAATTCAAAGGACATACCGTAGACCGTTCAATAGTGACCCTGGCGTGCTATTTCATTTCACATATTATTTCTTCACAACCCTTTGACCAATAAATACGGGGATTTTGAGATTTGCACTCTTTAGACAATGCATGATAACTATTCTCGTTGGGTCTAAAGTAAAACTGTCTACACAATTACATTCTTACATTTGAATTTGTTCTTTAGGTATTTATTTGCATTTTGGGCTGTGTATATCTATATTTCTGGTGATATATGTATATAGCAGGAACCTTATTGGAGTAAAATGTCTCTGCTCTCGTGTCTGCCAACTTGTTTCGTGTAGTTTAATAATTAGGAATTAGAGCTAGTATTGTAGTGGACGAAGGAGCGAGACCAGTCATCAAACTACACACACAAGACCATTAACTAAGTCCAGACAGTCGTGTCCGAACGACCAGAAACGAAATCAATCCACATAGACAGCTCACAATGTTCACATCCTAAAATCAAAATCCCGACGACGAACCAACAATCCAAAGTTTCCAGAGCCCTACATTCCAAACGCACGTGTGTGCTAACTGCCACTGAGGAAGGAAACTGGTCTACCTAATAAGAGTATGCTTTCAGCAGGAGGGGAAACTTGTAATACCCGAGTTTTCACAACCTGCCTGGCAGAAATGAACATACCATACCTACTGTGCCTGCCAATGCTATCTAAATTCACACACATTCAGCTATTTAGATTCTCATACCACCCACTCATTCCCATTTTCAAAGTAATCTCAGGTCGTCTGCATTGACTATGCACAATAATAGCGTCCTGTAGCTAAATACATAGAATTACAATGGCGGACTGCACTAAATTTCCGATAGAACAAACGCAATGGTTGACAAAGAATAAAAAGACATGACTTCAAATATAAATTTCTCTATTGAATAGCTGCATTGTTAACAGGGTTATGCATGGGATTATTTGTATAATTACTATGCATGAAAGTATAAATTATGATATAACGAAAAACGATTAAAAAATGCAATAGTGAAAAATTATAATGTTGGTCAAGTCGGGAAATTTAAACAGAAGTAAATGGCCTACCTTGTGCAGTCATATATGAATAACCTTGATGGTAATGTGTATTTGTGTTACTAATTCGACATAATTCTCAGAAATTTTATTATTTAGAAAGGTGCATTGGAAAGTTGAGCAATTGAATAAGAATTACAACCGCGACAGGAAAGCCGACATTTTTTATAGCATTGCATTGGTGGAACCGCAAAGGAATTCAAGTGTAAATTGGCGAGGGGCAACTGAATGGAGAGGTGCAATCAACGGAGTATACCAGCAATCATATTAATTTTCAGGCGACAGAATGAGTAGGTTTTAGGCCAGAACGCAATAATTTCTCCGAAGTGGTTGGAATGAGTCGTATGCAAAATAACGGTAATAATCTTGTGTAGTTTCATAAGTGGATTGCATTGTAAGTTTTCTGGGTAATTGCAAGTAAAGTGGTGTAAAAATAAGTTATTTGAGGGTGTATTTGTCTACAAATGTCATTTACATAGTAACAATTAAAGAGCCTACTCCTGGGTTTCCTAAGTTTGTTTCTCTGAAAAATCATTCGAGTGCATTAGGATATCAGGTAATCGCCAAGCTACTACTTATAGTATATGTAGCTCTGAGTAGTATTACTTTTTGCAAGCGAAATAGTATTACATGAGTAACATTGTGCATAGGCAGGGAGTAGCGACGACTGACCTAACGACGAATCGTTAGTAGAGTATTGACTTTTAGGTATTTTGGTTCTCGTGTCGTGTTTTGCCTTGCGTTCCTCTGATTATTGTGAGTAAATAGCTGAGCGGGCCCAAAAGGAAGAGAATTTAAATGCAAACACTCATGACTAATGCAACATCTTATAGCTCAGTCATGTCGGAGTGTATGTAACTGTCTCCGGGTAGTAGTGTCCTGTAGGAAACACAGCTGTTGTTGTACTACATGGCATAGACAGCCTAAAAATCCTCGACAAATTCATAAGTAATTACTCCTGACTTGTTGTCCAGAGCAGACGGGACCAGCTTACTTTCTGTGAGCACTTAAATGGATGTCAATACTATTATACCTTGTCGTGTCGCTTTTCGAATATCTGTCTAAATGGAAGTGCTAGCTAAGAATAACATGAAGCTAAATAAATGACAAAGGTATATATAACGAGACACAGACAAAATCTAAATCGTTGCAGAAAGTAAAACACCGCTTTCGCTAAAAGGCTCTAATTCACCACTGCATTGCATTTCGCTTGTTTAACTTTCGCCATACACAGAAAATACGGATTTAAACAAAGCAACGCGAAATAAAACTCGGCTGTTTAGACTCTATTGAGGCCATGGGAAAACACGACTGTATAAGTACTGTCTGCTCTAAATCCATGTGTCCTAGTCCGTCGCCTGCCTAGTCCAACACCACCATCATCTTTATCATTGATTTCGAATCATTATTATAATAACTCTCAGGTATTGTCTTCACAATGCCTCTACAACAATTTTCTATGCTTTCAATATTTTCAATATGCTGATAAAAGAATGATTACAAGTTTCTATTTCGTCAAATTAGAATCAAAAATGTTAATTTCTAAACCTTTTTTAACCCAAACGAACAATTGACAGACAGTTCCTATAGAAAGAGCACTATTTAAATGACTCGATTGAGTTAAGAGTCGATTCTGAGGAACATTAATCGTGAATCATATTTTGCGAGTCTGCCACGCAACATTGCACTAGAATGGCTCGCAAGCTACTTAACTGAGTCCACGCTCCCCGTATCGTCTTAAGCTGAGCTAATCGGCAAGAAAATGTAGAGAAAGCGCAACAGCAACAAGCAAGCCTTGTGTGTGCATAGAGAAAATAACAGGTAAACTGAGGGAAAATGCTGTGCACATGAAAAGCTTATGTATCTATATACGTCTATTCATTAATTTTGTACTAGGTGTATCATGGTCCTACCTATAGTGAATAATTGAGGTAGCGTCCAGGCATATCTATATCAACAGATTCGGAATTATCATTATATCCTGCATAGCCCAGTCATTCATGGCTATTTGCATGCCGAGGGATATGAGGCATTACTAATACTATACTAGTTAGCATTACCTACATTCATATCGTATAATTTGGACGTAAATAATGTAGGTAGGTGGCTGTAGTACTACGGTCTATACATTGTTCGGATATAAGTTAGGTCTAGTTGTGCAGTCATCGTTAATAATGGTAACTGTAGGTAACTAAAGTTAAAATGCATCCCACCGTATTGCATGCATTCACTCTTCTTTGTTACTGAAATCTGGAACCGCTCCAGATACTCATCTTAATTACGAGTCTATTTATGCCCGTACATTATTATTTATGTAACTCTTACATGGAATCCACGAATTACTTTCTCTCGACTTTCTTTATGATCCTATTGTATTCTTTCGGATAAATACTCACCTGACGTCCGAGCAGCCAAACACATTCTCACCATGAAACAGAATTACGGATACAAGTGCAGCCTCCGCATTTTTTCAGACCTCACTACATTTTCTCCTCACCTGTCCACTTTCACCTGCTTTTCCTGCTTTATGGCGAATGTGGACCACTTATCAATTCGGATCTAAGTCACACATCTGCATTCTAAGTTAGTAAAGCTAAAAAACTAGACCATTCTTTCTGGAATTATTTCAATCGGCTAAATGTATATAGCCCGGTAGGAGTACAAACGTTATTTGCCCTCAATTAACAGATTAAATGTTTCTAACCGCATTTCTTTAATAATTCCCTCGATCAAATCCATGGAGAACTGACAAATATTTTAATGTGTTTGAGTTCTTTAGCCTTCATAAGTAGTCACAAGAGTTTAGGTCAACTTTGTATTTGTAACTTACACAAGGACATGTCATGTGGTGATTATGGACAAGAGGCGTAACAATGCCATGAGGCTTGGCACACGGAATACTCACTTATGCGGGAATGTGCACGCATGTATGTACTTGTACTAACTGCATGTGTGTAAAAAGACATATTTTACAGTGGGTAGCTATTTAAAAAGATTAAGTCGTCCGTATTGCTCACCTTAAGTTTAATCTTAATGAATAGTATCGCTGTGTCATGTCTATAATAATAACTCAAGGAATGCGGGGGCATAACTTCCCACAAGCATTCAGCAGTGCTGTTTGACAAATATATCATTTAGCAGAGCTACATTCCTTTTTAGCATAATAGTAATATCGTGCAGCCATAACTATTAGTAGCAATATTATTACGGAGTTGCCTGTGGAGAAAACTGTGTGTAATTTCCAGTCTCAAAACATTATATTACCAATGCAAACACTTTAATGACACAACATTAAAATAAACTTGGGGAATTTACGATTTCTTTATAGGCAGTCCCCTGTTTATGTATTTAAATCCGTCGACTAATGTCAGGACTGAGTAGTTAAGACCTTTAGCTTCAATGGTTACGAATCAGCTTATGATATTTAGATACCTGGCTTAAGTAAGCTGGTATGTGTTTCCTGAATAAACTTATTAAAAATTAACGAGGGTCCGACTTGGCCGACACACCAGACTAAGCAGACCACCATCATATCAGAATTAACTGGCCAGTGTTTTATTTTAGCCGGCGTTTTGACATTTTAGCCAGCCACCTGGCTTTAATGTCTACAATGGCATAAAATGGCCTAGTGGCTAAAATGGCCTACCACAACGTTAATGCTCCTCCTGAAAAAAGAGTCCCTAATTACCTTTGAGTTTAAAATGCTTTAATGGGCCAAAATGGAATTAGATCGATATTTGAACCCTTACAAACCAATTTTACCACAATAATTTGATAAGATTATTTTAAGTTAATTTTTATTTTTAGTCATTTTAGGCCATTTTAGCAACTGGTTTAAAATGATTTTTGCCAAGTTAAAAACCATTTTAGCCACTAGCCGGTGGGTAGTCAAACACTGCTACTGGACGGTCATTGTCATTACTCTCCTGTAATTCAGCTGAGACTCTATTGTCTTGCGATTATGACGTCAACCCGAATTTTTTAACTCCTAACTACGAGTCTCATGATTAGAAATGGTAATGTGTAAGGAATCCATGTGGGTGGCTGACATCCCTACTTCAAAATTAAACACCAAATCACAAAATTTCTCATTTCTGTGTTTGTTCCAAGGCTGTTTGACAGTTACATTTGCGTTATCACGTCAAAAGTATGCTCTACTTTTCTCATTATTGCAGTCTTATATCGGGGTCCGAGAAATTCCTTCCACTTCCCGCATTTTCATTTTAACTGCATACAAAATATGTTGACAAACAAAGTTTTATTTATAGACAAAGGTTGAATGTTTGACTTCGTTTCTCTCTTTTGCCTAACAAACTTCTGGATTGATAGATATTTAATACGGATTGTTTTGGTAATATTTCATTTAGCATAACTACTAAATCTAAACCCGCTTAAAGTATAAAATTAGAAAGAGATTTGTTCTTTCATGTAATATATTATATTCTACACTGGGGTAGTCAATTGAGTGCTGAGGAGATAAACGAGCAATTATACGGCAAAGTTGTAAGGAATGGAATCGGGTGTCACAAAAGATATTGGATTACATTGACATGACAGTGGGTAAAAGAACATTGGTCACACAGAGGGATTGGTTATTATGTGATTATATTAATAGGTGTAGGTAGAAGTTGCTTATTTGTCAGCTGTGTCAATACAGATAACGACAGCAATATGCTTGACGTCGTCATTAAAATAGCAGTCAGAGCAAGACAGCCTCAATAAATTTTTAAGTCGTAATGCCAACAAGAATTACCACAATGTTTGCTGTCGAACGAACGATGAGACTCGTTTGTAATATATATAGCCAATGACTTTTGCTTTGTGGAATTTATAATTATAGGTATATTCTTATTCCAAAAGTAAATAGACATAGTAGAAGGCCAAAATAACCTTTCAATGCTATTTCATCCATGTAATACGAAAAGGCAATTTTGCTGTACGTAAATGATTGTGCTTAAATAGACATTAAGTCAAGAAAGCAGCATTTAACTTTTCATCTTTACAACAAACATTGCCTTGCAATTTTCTTCGAATTTTTACTCTCTTTATTATTTATAAATCAACAATGTTGGTTTCTAACATTAGTTTCACGTAAACTGTATGGAATTGATTTACGTTTCAACTATTGATCATGTATATTTTGGCTGGTGAATACAAAAGTAAACATCATAACTGCAAGGATTATTACAAGGATCATTACAAGGACTCTTGACAGTCAAATACTACTAGAAATTTACATACTGGCAAATATTTAGTTTGATAGTGACAAGAAGATTGGATTTTTGTCGAAGGTTTGCAAATGCACTTACAAAGTATAATAAAAGGAAATATCAAAAAATGCATTCCGTCTCTTTCATTCGGTGCAGATCAAAATCAGGCACAATATTCAGTTATCGAAAAAATTTCTTGTCGTCTCTACTAGTCTATGACTACTTTTCATGAGTCACTTCCTATATAAAATGTTCGTTTGGGGAAGAAAGTCTATCGCTTAGTTCAAAGGAAAGTTTTGTGTTTCCTTTTGATAGCCAGAGTCAGGTAGTCCAGTAGTCGGTCAGCAAGCAAAGGAAAAGAGTCAGGAAAAGGGAACAACTGACAAAATCAAGTGGGCGACAGAACTGACCGTTGCATTTGCTTGGGTTTGTCAATGAAAACTGAGATGTGGGTGTAATGTGAAACCGTATCAATACTAGAAAACCAAAGGTTACAAATAAACATACACTGCTTCCTAGAAACGATTTTTGCAATTGCCAATTTTTGGCGTGCTACCTTTCTACAAAAACATGGTACCTTTACTATGTTACTGAACATCACTTTTGAATTTGAAGCAATAATACTGAGTCGACATCATTTGTATGTCTGTAATGAGTTGGGTGAGTGCAAGTAAAAAAGAAATAGCTAACTAATAAAGCAGCCTATACAAATTCATTTTAAGCGACGGATGTTGGTACTAAAAGAAACGAAATACAACTTTCTTGCGTTTGAAATTGTCGGAATTTAATTTTTGTTGAATCCTATTCCTAAGTAAACTACCAGAGCAGAGGAAACTCAATTTAAAGGAAACTTTAGTCGCTTTTTAGTAAACTCCTAAATAAAAGGACATTTTTGTTTCTTGTCATTAATATTCTGAATGTTGTTCCATGTATGGCTATAGGAGTCTAAGTTGTCCATTGATTAAGGCGTATCTAGATGTGGGCTGAGAATATACTAGGTACGTGTAGAATGTCCGTGTCTCTGAGATTTGAGTGTCTGTATTTATGATTTATCAGAGAAGAAACTTTGGTCACAGACCTGATCTATTCTATCTCCATCCTTGCAATTACTTACATGAATGGATGTACCTAAGTACCTTAGGACTCTCGACAAACGATAAGGCAGACGTGAGGAAAGGTTGATGAATATCTCTTCGTCTTATTCTTTGGGGAAATCCAACTCTCTCCTGCTCAATATTGACATTGATTGCCATCAAAAGATGTTCAGAATGCAATGACAACACGGAAGATGTCCACTAGACAAAATCACAACCGCCAAATCAACTTTCCTATTTATAGCCCACTACAAGGCCACATCCAGAAAATTATATCTGCATCTCTGACTATTTCCATATTTCTGATGAAGTCTGGGTTAGTATCCGCTACTCTAACTCTTGCAATTCCTTCAATATTGACCTCCAAATTCACAAGCGTTGAATAATATAAGAACAAATCCATTCAGTATCAGTTAGTACCCACAGTGTTAAGGACGCTTGGTTATTTAAGATACGGCATGACTTTGTCACATCCTTCTATCTGAAATATACAGACACTTACAGTAATATTTATCTTGACGAAAATTTTTAATTGCAGATACAAATTTTAACAAAACATTTTAATTCTATTATCTCGAAATAAAATCCATTGTTTGGTGCAATCCACATAATATTAGGTGAAAGAAAATGCTGAAATGTGCAAATTGTAAATTATCACACAAAATCTAGGCTTGAAATTCTAAATTGGCGAAAAATGTTCAAAGAGTAGAATTGAGATTTTGAATTAGAATTATAAGCATTTAATGAATAGCGAATTGACATTCAGAGATAATTTATTAGCTAATTTAGTATCACGTTTACACAAAAGGTGTAGTAAATGTTTCTTGTAAAATATGATTAATCCGAAAGTGGTGCGTACCTTTCAGACGCAAAAATAATAGAAACTCTGCCAGTGAGATAGCCAATTTTCGAGAGAAAGGTTGTTGGAGTAGTAGGAAGTTCTAGAAGTATATAGAACTACTGTTGACTTGAGGAAAGCAAGAAATGGACAAACTTACTTAGGACTTCGTATGGCAACATACTACATACTGGAGTTGGTTTATATTCTTGAACGAATGCCTGAAGCACTCATTCCCACTTAAATGTTAACTCGTTCTCTCTACCTCCATTTCTATCTCTAACTGAGAGAAACTCTTACAAACGACAACAGTCTATTTTAAAACAACCTTGCTTGGTCGAACTAACTGGGCACTTAATTTTATATACACCTTTTCCCTTCGTCTACTTTCCCGACGCAAACATATCTGGCTGATACGGAGATGGAACACAATCATGTCTGACTTAATTGTGAAGTACAGTAAAGGTTCCTATAAGTACATTGAATAAGAATTGTGATGTCTGCAAATCTCCTCCTTTCCCTACCTACCTATTTGCTGCCATAAAACTTTCTAAGCATCAAGTCTATTTTTACGGCTACTCAACAAAACTCTGTATATTTAATTAATTCATTGTCGACATCAGCCAATAAAATTGCAAAACTTTTACACACTTTATTTTCTTTCTTTATCTCCGTCTCTGTTCGATGAGTAAAGTGATGAGTTTTCTTTTCTTAGTTTTCACTTTGAACAATACTTGTTTCCTGACGAGAGTTGACTAAGCAAACAAAATAAAAGTGTTTTCCAAGTAAGTAGGTAAGTACTAGAAGGAGAAAACATGCTGAGTGACTGTTTAGTGCTAATACAATAGAAGAAAACAAATTTCCCCAATTTTCACCCAAGTTTCATTATAAAGCACTCGTGTCTATGCTTAATATATAGAACATCTCAGTTTTAAGATTTTGTTCCCCATGAATTATTAAACTTTGCTTTCAAATTGTGAAACTAGCGGAAACATTAATTTTCTTGTTTTATTTCAGGCATATTTCAATTGCGCTGAATTTTACGCTGTAATGTGCCCATTGAATGAATGTTAAAATAGAATTTTTATATGTTCAGCCTAATATTATCCAGTAATTTTCTAGAGATTTGTATACGGTTTCCAATAATAATACTAAATAGAACGATGTTAATGGACGGATAAATAGCTGTAACTTCAAAAATAACGAGAGCTATGTCTATTGAAAGTGCTTGATGCTGCATGTGGGTTTGTAAGGCAGATAAGTGTATTAGTTGAACATTGGAGAAAGTTATGGGAGGATTAAAATGCAGAGTAAAAAGGAAAGGATGGGAAAGTACCTGGTACTAATTAAACGAGAAATGTCTGAAAAGATTTTTCCAGATTCGTTACTTTCACTTTCTTGACTGTTCACTGTCTGACTTTAATCAACTAATTTGTAGCAACAAGTCGACATGCAGACAACAAGACGAAAGTCTAAAGCAAACTCTGAAACGAAGGATAACAAAACATTGAATCTGCATGTACTTGGTATAGTATGGCCACTCTAACTGTTAATATATGCTTGTAAGAAGAGATATATTATAAAATGAAAGCTATATTAGCAAAGTTATTTTATGTATGCCCATATAGCAATTAGGATATGAATAAATAGTACTTAACGACTACAAGGGGCTCTGTATACTTACCTAGTCAACAAAGTGTCATATTATTCTGTGTATTTATATTGTGTATGGGGAGTATATGAAATGCCTTTTATGAATATACAATTCAGTTTAGAATTTGGACTATGTACGGTCAAATGGGGTTACTTTGTTTTCCATGAGGTTACTTTGGCACTTTTCCGAAATGAGATATAAAATTCTCTGAAAAATTAACGG
>JABASH010006126.1:0-11065 GCA_019776445.1 Tomocerus maximus
TGACGGCCGCCATTTCTGCTCTGGAACTCTGATTGATAAAATTCATCTTCTTACATCTGCATCGTGTATTTACCAATTGTCTGCCAAAGATGTTGCAAAAGTTCGGGTGATAATCGGTGATAGAGTTATGTATACAATGCAAGATGGTCCTCATTTTTGGAGGAAAGTAGTTCGGATAACAAGACACATCCAGTACAACCATCAAACACTCGTAAATTGAAATATGAGACATGTTATTACAAGTTTATTATGCGCACTGCGATTGCACTAAGATGCATTGTCTATTTTCCAATTTAGCACAATGACATCGCAATTCTGGCCATGGACTCTCCAATACAATACACGCAAAATATCCAGCCAGTGAATTTACCAGTCACAGAAAATCGATCGCATCTGTCAAAGGGAATTGTAACAGGGTGGTCGGGTGTAGACATAGCTAAGCCATTTTATGACGCTAGACCTACTCGGGATTCTGTTCTGGAACTCATGGACTGGAGAGAATGCAACAAGATTTACGATGGATTTGCAACTGGAGGTTTAACTAGGGACATGCTCTGCACAGAAAACGTCCAACTTATCCTGCATTGTAAACACATATTTTTTGACTTATGACGCTAATATTTAATTTTTCGGAGATTTGCATATATGATAACATTTATTCTAAGGAGATCATCATCAGACTTTAAGATTTGTTAAGATAGAGATATTAATGCTTCGGAGGTTTGCAGATAAAAATATTCATTTTTCGGAGATTTACGTATAGAATAGAAATGCTAATTTTTCGGAGATTTACAGGTAGAGATATTAATGTTTCGGAGGTTTGATAATAGAAATGTTAATTTTTCGGAGATTTACAGGTAGAGATATTAATTTTTCGAAGGTTTGCATATAGAAATGTTAATTTTTCAGAGATTTACGTACAGAGATATTAATTTTTCGGAGATTTGCATGTGGAAAAGTTAATTTTTCGGAGATTTGGAAATAGAAATATTAATTGTTTAATTCCAGGCCGATCCAGGTGGTCCTCTGGTAGCGAAAACGGAGAATTGCTGGCACTTGATCGGTAGGTTCCATTCTACTTATTTTTTGTCTTGATATCTACTTCATTCTTATGTTGCCCATTGTACAAGAATTTATTTGAATCATTAATCGTTTAAATTGTCTTACCTTAGGTATAGTATCCTTTTCATTAAGTTGCGGGTTCATGCCAGAGGTGTATACTGACGTGGCAAGATATATTCCGTGGATACAAAAGAACATTAAGCATTACTCTCACAAATCTGTGCATGAAATTCTCCCACCTTGATTATATAGCCAAGTGCAATCTAAGTGCAAGTTTTGTAAGTACAGTGTCTAAAAATAAATTTTGGAATTAATTCAGTCCACTTTGTACTAAGTAGATTGTTGAACGAGTCGTTACATTTATTTTTGCATATAATCGTACACTCGGCGCATACTAAGTAGATAGTTTAACGAGGCACGAGTTCCAGAAATAAAAAACATTGATGAACATCAGTGACAACAAAGGTGACCCATTCAATGATTGTATCTGCAAGTTCAATATTCTGAGTGGGATCACCAATTAAAATTGTTAAATTATCTGTTAATAATCTTATAGCATAGTAAATCAGGGCTACATGAATTCCCAATTTAAAATGTGGATTCACTCACGCAAATATTTACTATGTAAATCATTAGTCAAGTTCAAGTGCACAAATTCCTTGGCATTTGCAAGTTGCAACAAAAACGTAATTGATTTCATCGTCAGTCAAGCAACTAAAGATAAGACAACTCTTATGAAATTTGACAGTGGACAACGCCCAAGCCGTGAGGCACACTATAGCAGTCCATTTATCTCTCCCTATGCTAATCTTACAGAACTGTACTTCGTATTAGTCATACTGCATAATACACCCCGATCACACAAGATTAATCTTCTTGCAAGTGATCAGCCATTCTGATATGACCAAGTTTCAACAGATAACTAATAAATGAATAATATTATACCGTCCATTCAATGTATAGGCACTATTAGACATCTAACAACTACAAAATCATAAAAATTCTTTCTCATCTTTCTTGCTAGCTTCAGAAGGATTCTTGGAAAGAATCACACTCGATTGAACTTCGTTTGACGTGAGCAAATTTCATATCATCATGTAAATTGCACCATCATAAAATTTATTAAACATTCTTCCTTTGAACAGCATCTATAAGACAATATTGATTACCTATGCACACTATATCTAATCAAATTCACACACCTATACCATTTTGTCATTATAGACAATCAGCGGAGGAAAATCTTTAAAAATAGTATTTTCCTGCGGTTGATCCATAAAAAGTTGTACAATTTCTATGACATGCTTTGTTTGTATCCACCTATGTAGTAGAATTATTTGGAATTTACTAGCATATTTTTTGCAAAATTGCAAACTCGACATCAGAACTTATAGACGGGTTATGTTCGGTGAACAGTAATTAACCAGTGATTTATAAATGTTATTTTTTTAAGACCGCAATGCAAATTAAGAAGTTGTAAGTGATATGCCCAACGAAAAATGAAACCCATGATGTAAGCATAAGATAATACAGTTGAGATTTCAGAGTAAATTGGAACTGAAGACTACAGAACATAACACAAGGAAGATGACTGAGTTGTTTTTAAGTTGCAATACTTCCTAATGTGGCAGATCACATTTCTTCGGTTTGATGTCAATGAAAAATGCATTCGTGCATAGAGATGAATGGTAGTGAAGATGATGGTGCTGAGGATTTGAAGTGTGAATTGGGATGTTGCAGGGAATTTGTAGGGAGTGAGTCTAGAAATTGAATGACTGGCAATGGAATACTCGAGTTGGTAACTGTGTTCGGATTTATAAGAATTTATTATTGTTGTGAAGTAAAGCACATTGGATTGAAGGAAATAGTGTACGAGGTACATTCCTTGCATTCTTCGGAAGATGTACCTCAATCACCTAAGGGTTGTGTACAGCTAATAAAGAGAGAATGCTAAATATATAATTTAAGGATTTGACAAGCGAACAACCGAAGAAGTGGTACTAGTGTCTCATGTTGACTGAGGAATTCGTGTATTCACTTTGTAGTAGAGTCTATTAGCACAAAGTCCGAATCTTGAACAGGGAAATTGAACAGAAGGAATATGCGAGTGTTGTGAGTATTACAATTGTAAATGGTAGGACAAAAACTACGTGTGGAACACCACCGTATGTCTGTAGGTCGTTCATCTCGCCCTCGCCTTCTACCAACTCCGCTACTGCGATAGATACTAAAACAACTGCTGTTTTCATCTGATGGGAATCTGCAAGGGTTGTTATGACTTAATGGTCAGACTACACGAAATAAAATATCAATTAGCTCCTAATCCTGGTTTTATATTTAGGATGAGTTAGCATGAATAATTTTAGCATTCTGTTCCGCTGAATGATTTGTGAGTAGGAATTTTCGATAGATTGAAATCAATCTGGTGTGCTCTGATACGAAAAGGGCAAAGCAATGAATAGAATTTAAGACGGAGATGACGAATAAAAAAGAAAACACAGAAGAGGTACATGGTACATGAGCTAGCTGGAAGGCGCTGTTCAGTCTGTCTGCTCAATGCTATTGTGTTATGTAAACTGTACTTACAGATACTTTATTCCTTCAGATAAGGATGAACTAACTAACTAATCGTTCGTAAGTATCTTATATGTAAAAGATGTTTGTTTCCATTCACGTCACATTACATTCATCCGTAAAATATATCAAAGGGTTCAGTTGCTAATCCTACTTCCCATCGACAGGATCTGCATCTGACTTGATGAGAAAATCATTTATAGAAAAATAAAATCTAGAATATTAACAACAGTCACATCAGTAATTCAAAATCAACTCAAAGTCTGACGCCGGGACCTGTAATGGAAAACAGTTGACGGGGACGAGAAGAGTATCGTTGGATTTTCAATAGCCATAGTATAAATTAAGGGTGAATAAGTTAGAAAAGAAAAGTTGTCTTGCACAGAGAGTGTGGAACTTGGTGTTGGTGGTGTCTAGATAGGATACGAAGAAACAACAGGGAAGGTCGTCCGTCGATAAATCCAATCAACAGTACAATAGAATCAGAAAACTGGCTTTTACTGACTTTGCTCAAGAGTTGTCTTATGTACAGTGTACTATTAAACTTATCTTGTATAAAGTGAACTGCATCACTTATCTATTATGCAACACCAAGACAGATAACTTATTATACCGTATAGACGTTTTCTCAAGTGTTGCTAGTCTCAAGATTCAGAGAGTTTGTGCAAATTACACCTATTTTGCATATGAATAACATTTAGCTAAAAGATCAGCACGACAGACAGACGGATAAGCAGAAGGATTGAAGGAGGTAGTGAGGCTACTCGAGGATAACCAAGATGAGGCGGCTTCTCTTTCTCCCACGGTCCTGGCAATCGGGCTTCCTGATTCTTCTGCCCTTTTCATTGTTCCTGACTCTTGGACACGTACGGGGACTACAATGGCAAGACGAAGATTCTGTCATTATTGAAGGTACCTGACCTATCACCCGTATTATCTAACTTGACATTTATCGTGTGTCCTCGTGTCTTATCTGTCGCATAATCAAATCCCAGATATTATACGTAGTTTCAATAGGTACTTATATCGGCAATCATCAAGGTGCTCATTTATTTTCCTTGTCACTTGCACTTTGCACTCTGCAGAAATTACTGCGAAATTAACTGTCATTATACATGTATAGGTATTGCCCGTTTTTTCATATACCATTTTCTACGCATATACCTATAGTAGATTCCAGATATGGAATTCTTAATAGATATAGTATCAGATACCTATATGATCTTGTACAATGCTAATAAAAAGTACAATTGCGTGTCCTTTTCAATACCGCGTCTGCAAAAATAGATACCTGAGATAATTACCTGCTTAAACAATGTTTCCATTTTTTTCCAGCTGCAAGTGATGATAAAGTATCTTCCAGTAATTCAATCACGGCCACTGCGAGACAGAAACGACAATTTGGCTCAAGCTTTCCATTTGGTCCACATGGCTTTCCGCAACTTCCTGGCTTCCCAAGTGGATTTCCAGGGTTCCCCGGCGGATTTCCTGGAGGATTCCCGTCACTTTTTCCAACTGTTCAGCCAGTTCAACATACTACGCAGTCGCCTGCTGTGGTACACCCGGGTCAGGTCGGTTCATGCTTAACAAGAAGTGGAGATCCAGGTTACTGTGCAACTTTGAGACAGTGCTACCCCGTCGTTTACTCTACTGCCGAAGGAGAGGATAACAACGATGGAGATGAATATCTTAGAAATCGGGGCCTTGCAGAAATATTGAGGGAAAAAGCTGGCCCATGCGATACTTATACCTTTTATAACATTTTCATGTTCCGCGCGGGTAATTATATTTAATAATATTATTTAGATTATGTCTTGTCCTCACATTCTATATTACTGCTCACGCACATTTTACAAACCAGTTTCGAGAGCAAATGGTACCTCAATACCTTTAGATCGCAAGAGTGGGGATTTACTGGGAGCGTTGTTCGGATTCTTAATTTTAATTAGTATGATAGTATATTTAATTTTACTGTTGTAACCGATTTCCAGACGCAGAGGCCCGACAGAGACTTATTTGCTGTCCAAATCCCACTAAACCTCCTCCGCAAACAATTGACAATCCAAATCAGACAATGAGACCCCCATGGGCCATACCAACAACAACAACCTCCACCACAACAGAACAACCGAAACAGTCTACATATGTACCTTGGACACAGTGGACGCAATCAACATATCCACCATGGACGCAGTCAACCAGTGCACCATGGACACAATCGACAAGTGCCCCGTGGACACAACCGACAAATCCACCATGGACGCAACCAACAAATGCCCCATGGACACAAGCGACACAAGTCCCATGGCAGCATCCAACTCATCCTCCTCTTCCGACACACCCTCCAGATCACACTGCAGCCACGCATCCCCCCTTCCCTCAACATCCCCAACAATACCCGCCTTCACCCAAACCTCCACAATTTCCACAGCAGCATCCGACTACGCAGCACCCGACTCAACCTCCGCAACAATATCCTATTATTCCCCAATTTCCTCAACAGGAACCTTCTCCACAACATCCCATTAACAATCCTCCATCCACTCAATCTCCACATATTCATCCCCAACCTGTTTCTTCTAGCTGCGGTCATACCAAGGTCGTTGGAGGAGTACAGGCTCAGAAAGGTATAGCATTGTGGATAAATATATAATTCTATCAGTTTATTTAAATAAAAGATTTTCTTGATATTCTCAGGCGAATTTCCCTGGCTCGTTGCACTCATGAACAACAACAAGCAATTCTGCGGCGGATCGTAACTGATAATTTTTTATTTCCTATATGATTTTTCTGATTTATGACAATAATTAATCGATTCACTTAAACTTTTAGATTGATTGACTCCCAGTACATCTTAACAGCAGGTAATTTCGTTAATAGTATTATGTGCCTGTATTCTCAGTCATGTTATCTGCTAATTCTTGATGTGTATAATGTGTTTTCTTTATATTTATTTACAGCCCATTGCGTTGCACAGTAAGTAATCCCAATATTTCCAGATTCAAAATTTTCAGTCAAAACATTCCCTTATTCTTCAGCAATCGAATAATATTCTCTATCATAAATTTAGCATGACATCTCATGATGTACAAAAATTGAGAGTGCAAATCGGCGACTACGATATCTACTCAAATAGTGATGGTCCTGTGACAATTCGATCCGTATCTAAGTTGATAAGACATCGTGGATTCAGCCATCAAACATTGGTAGATAATTTTAAAAATAGCTATACATTGACATTTGGCGTTCAGAAAATCTAATTTGTAATGTTTGTTTCAGCACAATGACATCGCTCTTTTGAAATTGNGTAATGTTTGTTTCAGCACAATGACATCGCTCTTTTGAAATTGGATTCACCGGTTCAGTTTGGAAGCAATGGAAATAATAATATACAACCCATTTGTTTGAATCAGCAGGGTGGTTATGATTCAGGATCCCATCAAGCAACAGTAGCTGGATGGTTAGTAACTGTTAATACAAAGTTCTTGAAAATTGGCAATGAAGATTTTTACGGAATCATTTGTACATTTTAGGGGGAGTGTTTACGAAAATGGGCCCCAGCCGTCTATTTATCGGAAGGTGGACATGAGAATCTGGACAAATGGAGAGTGTGCCCGGAAATATGGAAGCTACGCTCCTGGAGGAATTACCGCACACATGGTTTGTGCTGGTTCTGGAAGTTCCGATGCTTGCAGAGTAAGTATACATATAATACCTAGCTCCAAAGAGAAATTACATTTTCTTAACTATTTCTTTTCACTTTTCAGGGTGACAGTGGTGGTCCTTTGGCCCATAACTCTGGAGGACGCTGGACTCAAATTGGAATTGTCTCATGGTTGGTTTTATAAACATCTTTTCTTACAAGTCTTTATTTGACAATTAATGTCTGGAGAAGCTAACATGTTTATTGTTTTATTACAGGGGAATCGGCTGTGGAAGGTAATTTTTATTTTTGAACATTGAATACTCATGTTAATTTTAAGAGGATTATGTAATCTTTTTTTGTAATAATTTCTTTGTCTCAATTAGATATCCTGGCGTGTATTCTCGGTATGTAAATTAAGATTTGATATTGAATTGAATTGAAGGTTACACTTTTTTATGTATGACTAAATGTGTATTTAGGGTGGACCAATTTTCTCCATGGATTACAAAAAACAGAGCCTATTAGAGTGGTTGCGGGGTTGGAGACAGAAATAGCGTGCATGATATACACAGCAGGTAGTTACTACGCCAAGGGACAAAAGGGCAACTGGAGGAGTATCTATATAAAACATTGGAAGACAACGACTGATATGTACTATTTACTTGATTAAATGTTACTTGGTAAAACAGTCAACACAATAGAGAAGTTCACGCATTATTTGAATAGTCTTTGAATTCTTTTGACTCTAATCCACTCACAAAGCACGTTCTTTATGTAACAACTGTTTATTAACACTTGTGTTTTAGTTTTAACTAATTGTAAGCGTTAATTAATATAAGTAAATGTTAATTCCTAATTAATTACCTGTTAATTAACAGTAAGTGATCACTATTGAGTACCTTAATTACTACATTAGATAATAAATGCTATAATAATTTTTAAAATGCATGCATTTTTGTTGCGTACCTGTTGTTTAAAGTTTTAACTGTGAAAACGTATTGTTTTGTATACTGCAGTACTAGTGAAATGAGTTAAATAATAAAGCCTGATCTTGTGTTACAATTTTTCGGTGTATTATTACATTCTTTTAATTACCTTACTCATGCAACTGTCTGCATAGCATACTAATTGTATAGTAAATAAGTCTATTCTTTGAAATCTCAATTAGCAATTCGTAGGATGCACTATACAGTTAATTTTAGTTTCGTTACGTGTTGGTTTATTTTACGTATTTTGTCGTTTTAATAGTTAAAGACAACAATTAATTGCATTGGTCTAAAGGAAAATTAGTTACAGCAGTAAATAGAGTCTGATAAAGTATTGAAATGTCAGTATACGGAAACAAGTTGGTTATTCTGTTGAGTTACGCCTGCACAAATCATAATAATTATCGTGGCTACTGTACAAGTACAGCTATCCGTAGTTGGCATTCATCTAACAGAAAGGAACAAAAAAAGAACATTCTTCCATTCACGATCATCAATGGACACAAGTCAAGCAAGTTGGTTTGGCTTAGAGGAAAATTACAACAAAAGTCTTATAGTAAATCTGGTATTAGATTTAAGTGAGAGCAACTCACATTATTACGGATTAAGACTACGAAGTAGGTCGGGTACATTTGTCTACTTATAGTCCCTATGTACATCTTGACAAAAAATGGTAGTATTTAAAACATTGTGAATGACCAACCTTAAATATTTAGAGTTTGAGCTCCTTTTGAAAATGAGGCTAACGAAATGCATGTAAACTGTCACACAAGTCTGTTTATTTTACTAACCACCTGGCAATTGAGACACCTGTAATGATATGCAAATGTTACAGGACAGTCTAGATGATCTGTCCAGGTACTAGGAAATCATAAACAAATATGTGCATCAATTTATTTTCTAAAAGTACCGATAGTATCAGTATCTCCGTCGAAAAGGTCAAGAGTAGAATACTGATTTCATCAAGTTGTTTTGCATTGTTATCTCGCACAACAGGTTAACCGTTGCGTTACATTATACCTAATAGACAATACGGAGCTGAGCTAGAAAATCAAACCAGCAAAAATACAAGGAGTATGTCTACCTTTGTTCTACACTAAGTTGTAATAATCACTAACAACTATCATTTCTGTCATAATAAATACCTTCTGATAAAGTTTATATCATCTTCTCAGAAAATTACTATCAGACAGGAATTTACATTAAAGTTTACTCAATGTCATCCCCAAAGTGCCATGCTTGAAAACATTAACAACTTAGATCAGCTACAGTTTGGATGGGTTACTCATTTCTTATCGTGAATTACATCCTCTGAAAATTATATCTCCTGACTGACCTAGGCCACGAAAGATTTACAATTAAAAGTGAGCTCATCATGAGGCAGTTTCTATTTCTAGTGTTTTTGACCATTTTTGCCGGAAGAACTCTCGCCCAAGTGGAAGTTATCGACGAGGATACATTTGGCATATCAGGTTACACATTAAAATAATTTTTCTTGGCAAGAAGGATTTCTAAAATAAAATTTTGGTCTTCCAGACGATGATTCAGCAATTGAATCTGACAGATCCAGTAGACAAATATCATCCCCAAACTCTAGTGGTGAAAATGGGGATATAAGAATCATTTGTAAAACATCCAGAGGGATCGAAGGCCAATGCAAAACATTTTCTGAATGCTATCCCATTTTGACTCTGAGAAATCCTAACAAATATGCATACAATCTAATGGGAATCCGTAATTCTGCTATTGAATTGGAAAATATTCTGAGAAATGTTACTGGACCCTGCAGCAAAGAGATCTTTGAGACAGTGTCCGAATTAACTGGAGGTCTTGCACAATTATCTTAGTTTCAATTACCAATAGTTTCATTGTCTTTATGCATTTTCCTTGTGGAATGAAATTCTTAAGTGAGTATTTGTTACAAGGTGGAAAAATTCCAAGGGAGGAGTTTGTTTGCTGTCCGAGTGATAAAGTTACAATCAAAAAGAAACCATCTAGACCGCCTGCCCAAATGAAACCGACTGTTACAAGTCAATGCGGAAGAGTGTACATTAAACCCTTAAGAACTGAAGATATTATCGACGGAATAAATATTACTGAGTTTCAAGAAGTTGAAGAAAGAATTGTGATGGGAAGACCAGCTAAAGTTGGAGAATGTTAGATTATGTTTTCCTTAATAACACTTGATATTGCACGGATTTTATTTACATTTTAACGAATTTTTTGTTACAGTTCCTTGGATGGTAATCTAGAATACAAAACTTTTCGTAAACTTTGTCGCATAAACAGATCATTGGGATTTTTATCCATTTCAGGTTGCTTTGATGAACAGAGGACATCAATTTTGCGGAGGATCGTAATTCCCTTAATTTCATACCATTTTATATCCGTAAAAATCACGTAAAAATGTTTTAATATCTAATTTGGTAATTTTTTCCCAGGCTGATCGACAATATGCACGTGCTCACAGCAGGTAACAGTTTCAGGAACGTTCTTAATGAATACAACATGAATTAAGTGTTTTGGTTTGTGGCATTCAAGATTTGGAGTTTGTTAGAGACATGCACCAATTTAAACCTGAACTGCATGTAAAATGAAATTAAAATCTCAGTCTCTTTATAGTTGTACTCCAATGTAGACATAGTCGACAATTACTTGCCAATGAAGCATCTGTTTAGTCAATATGGGGGATAATTTCATTATGCAATTTTAAATATTAATGGCTTATTATTATTATTCACTATTTTTAAAACTGAGCCAAATAATCAACGTCATTAAGAACATCTTGACTCTGTTG
>JABASH010006127.1:0-11064 GCA_019776445.1 Tomocerus maximus
TCAGTGTTTAAATACTTAGATTTCTGTAATGATTTGATTGTCATAAATATCAACATGTAATTGTTATTTTTTTTACATTTTCACTTTTTGGGGCGCACATTTTGCTGCTTTTAGTTACCCATGTTGATCAAGTGACGTTTTGTGACAATTATTTATGTCAGTTAACCCCAATATTAATGAAGCTTTAAAATCTTCCTGTTTTTTCTGTTAGAACGTTCAGTTTAAAATATTCTCAATTATACCTTTGATTGTCTTTCATGATTCTGTAGTCTGTGAGTTGTTTTTGGTAAGCACATTGCACATTTATTAGTTTTTTAAAGGAAGCTCCTGGAAATGTAATATCTTAGTAAGTCTTGGAAAATTGTAAAGAATCTGGCAGCCTATATTTGTGGTTTTTGGGTCAATATACGTTATGATTATTTATCTCAAAAAGTGATTGAATTATTGGTAGATGAGATTAGAGTGTTTTTGTTGTAGTCGTAGTCCAATACCCCAATTCAGAAGATGTCAACGCTAAGTTGATAAGTAAGTTGATAAAATAATTAACCTAAACTACATAAATTAACACGTTGACTTACAATTAGTAAATGTGAAGGTTGTCAATCAATTGTTTGTATTCATACAGTATAAGAAGTAATACGAGTGTGTAATGTAAAAATATTACCTATGCATACATCATGCAAACAATCATTACAATTAACGGTTACATATTAAATAGTTGTTAAAATCCAGTAGCATAATAATGATATAAATATGACTTCTTGTAAGTAAAGTAAAGGCGAATGACTGAAAGGAGTGTGTTTGCGTCTACGAGACTGATGCGAAGATCATTCACAAAAAGTCTTTACAAGAGTTTTGTTTTCTATAATGCGTAAACTAACAAAAATACAATTTAGTGTTTAAAATATAATAAAACGTGACAAAAGGCTATTACATACAAAAAGTGAACGTTAAACATATTTCGATATAATAATGTGAAATTGCAATTTCTAAATTATCTATACTCGCCAACTGTGAAGGACCTAACAGATACCACTTTAGAAGAATAATCGAAGCAACTATTCTGTTGATGTGAAGAAAGCTTTATCAAAATAGCTCTTACTGCTTTAAGTTGCTAATGTATTAATTAACTATAATAATATCTTTTTTAGAATTCAACTATGTCAAATGATCGTAGTTACCTTTCCTCTCGTCGTATAAGAACAGAAACAAAACCACTTTCATTAATTGAATCAAAAATATCTAAAATACTTAATACTAGCTTAAATTCTGTCGGTCTATTTCTTTCCCGATGTTCAAACAAAGATACAGATAAAAATAATCTCTTATTCAATAGAAAAAGTATGGTTACTATTTACCATTTCCTTAGACTATTTTCTTATGGAATAATATAGACGAGGGACATTAACAATGACGATACGGTAATGGTGTAGCTAAATCTCTGATGGTTGCATTTCTTTGCACCATTTAATTTCAGTTTATTTTAGATGATATGCTACAAAGACAAGTACAATATTAACAAATAATATCTAATGTATTTAAGTAGAACGGAGTACACGAATTTTTCAGCCTGATAGAATATTCTTATGATAAGATGACTAGATTAGTTAGTGTATGTTACGTTATGTAACGTAGTAGTACCTTTTAGCAGAAATGCCTACCTTTTTTAGAACCATAATAATTAAGTAGGTCATGTATGCTAATTGGTAAGTTTACTTTAAAATTTGACTGACTCGCTATGAACAATGTGTTGTTAATGCTGTTGTTACATGTTGTCCATCATAGTTTTACAAACAAAAAGGTGCAGTTGGCAATAGATCTTCCAGTTATTATTATATACTACATATAAATACAAATACAGTTCAATATAAATGATTCTGTCTGACTGTTATTGAGAAACATTTAGTGGTAGTCATTTTATTAATTATTATTATGTTATGTGTTTTTGTTTAAATTCTTATATCTTCACGTCAGCTTTTGCATTTATAAGTACTAATGAATCTGATGGGAACACTCATTTTCTGTCCCACACGGTACTAACTACACAACACTATCAAACAGATAACTTTTCTTCCGTTTGTATTTCATTTAGCGTCTGTATCGGTATATACGCACCAGTAATGTCGGATGAATCACCTAATTAGTTTATTTTTTATTATCTATTAACTGTTCAGTAGCTCCTGTAAAAATTCTCAATAAATTGTTAGTTATTACCGGTTAGTTTTTTTGTAGATTCAAATTGTTGGTGATTGTGTACAAGTTCTTTTATATACATAAATGGTCGGTTTGGTGGTTATATTGTGCAATGTTTTACAAATCAGGGAGACACTTCGTTACTTACTAATTACTTATCTATATTACCAATAATAAATTATTTAGTATTGCGAAAATGAAAATAATGAACCAATATTGTTCTGCATCACGATCACGATGATTATAATAGCCACTTAAATGCATTTACAATATAAAATTGTTGTATATCATTTAGTTCACTTTTACATACTTGATAATGCGTACATCTATACATTATGAATCACATCACAACAATTGACACGTTATTACCTTAAAATATTAATTATATACTCGTTATCTATCTATACACACACTTAAGTACCGTACGATGTACCATTGTACAATTACATACGACTATACTAATAATGCTATCGTAAATGTACTTCAAGGAAATAAATGCATGTTTCTTATAAAATAAAATGAAGACCTACTTAACTTGTATTTTGCATATGTGGTCACTTGCAAGCATTCAACTATTAACTTTTTCATAGGAGTCGGGTTTTCTTAGTTTTTAGTTATTTCTTACGTAATAAGGACATCCGAACGTTTATTTTAACCAATCCAATTAATTACATACGATAATAGTATTTAAGTATTCCAAGCTCGAATAAAAGTTCAAACCAACCAGTACTAGTAATTTGACAAAATACATTAGGTTTGTTTATAAATACAAGTTCTCTGATTGATACGATATGAATCTAAAACTGTCAACCTACCATATAGCACAACTATACAAGAACGAAATAGTTGGTGTAACGGTTATCATCTTCATACAACATAAATTCCCTATCTATTTTGAGTTGTCAGTGATTCAATTAATGGTTGAAGATTAATTATTATACAACGGCAGTGCAGGAAAACGTTCAACATTTATTAGAATGCATGGCACGAAAAGAAAAAGTATCGACTTAGCTTAAAATTCATAGGAAATACATCTTGGCTTGCTGAACAATGCTTGTATGTAAACAATGTTAATGAAATTGTAATATTTATTATAATAACAAAACATGACAATGTTCTAGGCCTGGCCTACGCAGCCAGCCCAAACTCCAGCTGCAGTAGCTTTATAGGCTTTAGCCCCGAACGGCCCTGTATCACTGTACCCCATATTTACATTTACATGGCCAAGCAAGAATACACTTTATTTTTATTTTCCAAACAAAAGCTTACAGCCTGCCAAAAAAGTACTGACTGACTGGTCCACGATATAATTTAATTGAGGTAATTTCATCACTGACCTTTCCAATCTGTACTAAATATTATCTGTATATATATACGAATAATATGCGATTAGCTCTGTTAGTAATAATATTATGACCGTCTATATAATAATAATATTTTATAATATATTGAATTTGCTGTAGAATACTTTAGAGATCACTATTTAGGCGGTTGCCTCATCCTTTATACTGTTCTTAGACACCTCTAGATCACTGCACGCAACTAAAACATCTGTTTTGTAATTATAATTATCACCTTTGCTATTGTCGTCATTACTTCGAAAATGATCTTTTGGAACTCCAAGAAGCCTCTTGGTTTCCAGTTCAAATATTTCGTCCCCATAGTTCATCAATTGGATTGAGGCAAAATGGGGGATGTTGAGTGCATGAATGCAGTTGTCAAGAATGGCCGAGGTTGGTGCAAGCACATCATGTAGACGACAATGAAGACCGTTTTTGCACATACTACAAAATATTAATATTGAAGGTAAAATTAACTTCTTAAAATGAATCTAATATTATTTCGGTAATCTTAAAAATGGGAGTATTATGCCTCAATTTAAATGCAGGAACCTAGACCCACAAGTCACACAGTCACCACACGTACCTTGTTTTGGTACCACTTTTCCCACGGAATCTTTTGGTAACCAGCCGATGAGTACATGGTTTCGATGAAATCGGGGTTGTGCCTGAGACTGAGACAGCCTTCATTTCAACAGCAACATCTGTACTTGCTGCATCTTCAATAACATGGTTCATGTTCATACTATTTTGAAGAGGTGACTTCGGAGATTGAGAGACTCCTGATACAGGACTTTGAGGCGAAACTTTGTGAATCAAAGCCGAAGAGTTATCGTAGTCGTCACAGTTTTTACTCCGTCTACCTAAAATAAAATGAATACTTTGAGCAATTTAAGAAAACTCGAATCTCTCTCCTGATATTAAAATTTTAAAGAACAGACTTATGTAATTGTAACTGTAAGCAGTTTGTACGTTGAACTGCTTCAACAATTCACAAATCAAATATACTAAGGATGCGATAATCCAAAAATGCGATCATGCATTGTTGAATTTACTTTAAGAAAGAAAAAAATTAAAAACGACTTGAAACAACTGTTCCCACACCTTAAAAGTCATTATGGGACTTGGTGAGACGTGACGTGAGACCAATCAACAAATAATGCAAATCACATTCGTCCTTAATACTTAATACCCTTATACTTAAATATATACTATATCATGTTAAAAGAGCACAGAACAGAGTTTTCAGCTTTATTTGCGATTATCCATGATTTTTAGTTTTACTAATTACTAGCCTTGATCCACGGTATATACACATACAGTATATACACATACACAAAGATTATTTAACCAGTGTATGTATATGTATGTAGTGTAGAGATTTCCATATAGATACTGATTAAATAATCTTGACACATACAATAAATGACAGATAATATTTTGAGATATATTTACCAATTATAAGAACAGAAAAGTTAAATCTTTAAATGATATACCTCGCTTGCCAACTCTACCGCCTCGATTTCCAGACAAACGGCCTCGTTTTTTCAGCGTTGGGTCATAGTTTTCATCACTGTTATTATTTTCGACCTGCTCAAAACTTACAACCTTCTCACCACAAATTCGTATAAATTCCGAGTTGTCAATTATATCTTGCTCGTTCAATGTCGATAGCAAGTTTGCACTATCAACCTCTAAATATTAATTGCATTTTAAAGAGTTAAAATAAATTTATTTCTCCATGTTTCATGCAGTAACATTTAATCGTTATTTCCTAATTAAAATTAATATTACAGTATTAATATTTATAATTGATAATACTTTGGCTTTCTAGATTGCAATCGATGGAGTTGGACACTGATCCTTCTTCACTAACCGTTGAACTGCAGGAAAGGGAAACTGATTTTATCGGTAGATCCTGAATAACTTTACTGTTATTTGGTTGCTCTTCTTCCCCATCTCGTCCTTGATCATCTAAATTCGATTGATATAATTTAAAATGCATTAAGTCAGTTTTAGCAAATGTCTGTCATCTGTGTACCCTCCTTTTCATCCATTCTGCCTATATATAATATTGAATATTCTGTATACCAAAAACTACGTATTTCCTTACCTATAATATGACCTTGATCTGTTTTCTGATTAGAATCCAGGTAGGAAGCATACGAATCTTTCGGAGATTGCTCTCTAGAATAATCGGATTCACTTGGATCAATTTTATAACCTATCTGATCTTCATTCAGACTCAGATTAATAGCATCAGAAATGGTGAATTCTTCTTTGACTTGCAATTTCAATTTTTGGGAAGATTCCTCCCCCGTATCTCGTTGGCAGTTCATTTTCTTTGGCTATCTTCCTCGTTATCAGGTCGACTCTAAAGGATTCAATTCAGTTGCTGATTTCCACTACGAATTCTTGAAGAAAACGAACCCAGTAAACACGTTTTCGATTGAAGACGTCTTTGCGGGGGCTATAGTTTAGCGAAACCGACGTTGACGTTGGATAGGACCACACTTTCTAGTTCACATTGAGCAAGCCGAGCCAGGTGATTTTGTAAAACGTAATCGAATAATCGAACCCCAGCCAAGATGCTTTGCAAAACTATATTCAATATTCCCAGTACTGTTAAGAGTATTGAAAGGTTTAGACCTCAATATTTGATTTAAAGATGCTAACCGAGTTTGGAGTTTATTGTTTGAAAACGCGCTTGCGCCTTGCGAATTTTGTGGTGTCGCGACAGAGCATTACAAAAAATATTCTTATAGACTATCAAGGAGACGCTGTATCGCGTAGTAATCGCATCCATCGCCAATTCTAACAATGAATTACAAATTACAAAGCCATTACATTTATAGCAATTTTGTCAATCATTGTTGGTACGTTTAAGCCCACATGAGAAAGTAAAAATACGCAGTTACTAAGAAAAAATGGCGGACCTTTCGCAATTTGCAACTATTATTAGTTATTTGGTTAACCATGTCCCAGGTCTGTCTATGTGACAAAATTATTATATTTTGTATTTTTCTGTCAAGCAAGGGTACCAATCAGAGAGTTAGTAATTATGCATCCGAAAGGTGAAAATAATTTAGTAAAAGTCATTATTCGTGTCAAGTCCGTCCTTGTTGAATGACCATGTAACTTTTAGAGACTAAATTATATTTTATAAGTAGAGGTTTCTATCTATAGATAAAGCACATGAAAGGCAGATTTTGTTAAAGTAGCATGTTTTCATTTTTTGAGTATCTTGGGGAATAGGGAAAATAGGTGAAGAACAAGAAATTAGATATTTAAGATATACAAGAAGAAAGAGAGCGAGCGAATATGGCACCTCCACGGCACTGTTGTAGAACTATTTACATACGCTGTGTGAAATGAAAATTGTAAGATAAGATAAATACGATACTACAATGTATCATCATGTAACATAATATTATATGTACACCATTAACTCTTTATTTTATATGGACACGAAGAATAAATCTTGACTTTTATCTGGAAAGACAAGGTTATAATAAGTAAAGATGTTGGAGTAATAAAATAAATCATTAGCATATAAAAGTGTAAAAATGAAAGAATAGTACATTTTAATGTTAGATTGTAAATGGTAACTATTAATACTTAATATTAATACCAATTCGGAAAAACAACCATGAAATAAAAACATCACAAAAAACTCAAAAAGTAAAGGAATACAAAACGAACTAATAGATTAGAACATAACCAGATACTTAATTTGCGGCTTGAAGGTTTAGTTGAGTATATTATATTGATGGGTGGTTTACAATTAAAAGTAGAAATATATAACATCCGTAATTCATTCATACTGCACTTTGTACTTGCGTTGGATTTATTATTATTATTATTACTGATCTAAAAAACACTATTTATTAAATTTGGAATTGTAAATTGTAATACTTTCGACAAGTAAGGTAAATATAAAATAATTAAAAATCCTTTGCATTATTTATTGGCTTGGCCCCATAAACTGTACAGGACATTTTTAATATTTCATTAGACCACAATTTTTTTGTGCTGTCCTAACCTACCACACCTCAATTTCCAAATACAAGTCTATTTCAAACAATTAACCGTTAATTTAATAAGTGGCAAAAGAACATAAAATTTTAATTAAAGACAACTTAGCAGCCGAAAATTTCTTCCATGGATGGCTTTCACAGAAACTTTAATTACTTATTGTTATGGGTCACATGATTTATTAAGATGCAGAGAGCATTAATATCACATTACAATTTAACAAATATACACTATTCACAGTTTCCTAACAAAATCTCGAATGTTATAACTAGGCTGTCGAAATTCGCTAAATCACACCATGGTCTGTAAAGCTGGCTTTTTTCTTGGTAATTGGCAAACACCGGTAAGCGCCAAGACTTGTTCTACGATTTTCTTGTAAGCCCAAGCATCACCAGAGGTTCGCTTGCGTCGGATCCCAATGGCATTGGTAGAGTCAATTGCAACTACTTCCAATTCAAATTTGAGGTTTCCCAGATGCATTTTACCTATCAAGCGATATCTGGAATCGAAATCAAAATCAAAAATGATTATGTATACCATTTTAGTGAATAATTGTTGCGTATACATATTATGTATTTGTATTTAGTTAGTATTATATCGCTGGTGGAATTTTTTTTTATCCCAATGGTAGTCTGAAATAATTTCCTGTTTTACGACGCGAGAAAAGACTATTTTAAGCTATGCCAAAGTCTTTCTCTCCCTTCTTTTTCCCTATTCTAATGAATTTTTAGTGAGTTGCTTTATCGAAGTTTTTCCACCAGAGCAAAGCACAATACATTGAATAGTATTTAATATTATCTATCGTACCCTTTTTGTTCAGATTCGATACCAATACTTGCTAATGATTCTTTCAACTCCGAAATAACGCAATCTGGGTTTGTGGATGCTGTAGCCGACACGTTAAACGCTCCCTAAAGTCATAAAACACACAAAGCTTTTTTTAGAATACGCTGTCTTATACAAGCAGTTACTACTTTAAATTACTTTTAATAAATAATAAATGACGAAGGAATATGAATTACCTTTCCCCGGTATGTAATAGTTTTCAATTTGGTTTTGGTTTTTGAAGTTCGAGGTGTAAGCATCAACCTCATTTTATCAATTCCTCGCTCAATACTGCCAAAAATGTTTCTCTTCGCAGGGCTAGCTAACCCACTTGGTGTCTTTGGCGTGGCACTAATCCACCTGAAAAGACAATGACAATATTATATTTAAATTGCAGTTGTCACTCACTCCTTTCCAATGCCACAGTTGACATAAATTGGCCTACTTTTCTCTTGTTGGTGTCCTTAAGGTGTCGGTTAGAAAGCTTTCGGCCGATCTGGCTGGAGAAAGACCCTGAGGTACCAGGGACAAATTATCTGCAAGTACAAAAATAATAAATTGTATTATTTCCTTATCGATATATTAAACCTTTAATGTTATTACAATAACCGTAATACAACATAATCTCGTACGATAATATTAATCAATACTTCGTTTTCATATTTAAAATTTAGAAGACCATTTATGAAGCCCAATTACATGATATTAACTTAAAAAGGACATTACTACGAGTCCAAAATGCCGTATATGATTATGAGCGTAATTCTCTTCATATTCAAATTCAAGCCAAATTATTGTTTTTCTAAACAAACTTACGGTCAGATACTTTACTCTTTTTAGGGGTTGGTATACGTGGACGTGGGAAATCAATGACGTCATTTTCAATATTTTCGGTTCGAGGGCTACCAATCTGAAGTAACTTGCAATCGTCAAGACCACCCTCCATTGAGGAATGGTATGGCTTAGAGGGGGTGCCAGCCAGAGCATCGATTGAATCACATTCTTTAAAATCAGACTCGAGGCACTTTTGAATACGCTTATTACTGAAGTACTCCTATAAGGAATTTCAAAGCATACCATTTATACATAATTATAGACATATATTTGTTATTAAATAGAAAATAATCAGTAAATTTTCATTCGTTGCCTTACGCTTACGCTGTGTATGTTTATGTGCATCATGCGGAATTCTCTAGCCCCAATTTTTATTTTCCTGTCCGATAGGATACAGTATGTAGCAACATCGTAACTTTCATAGTCACACCCTTTAATTTTATTGTACATGTCATTAACAGAATGGCCTGAATAAGCTGCCATCATCTTAATTATATCCATATCCAGTTCGTCGTGAAACTAAATAATCAATCAAAAATTAATGAGGTGTACATTTAATCCACAATTTTAAAATTACCGACATATTTATGTACGCTTACGTTTTCATAGATCGTGAGGCTGGGCAGTGGCTCCGGATTGCCTTCATTGCACCATGTGTGCTGTAATAGCTCATTTACGGACAATCTGAATTTTGGATTTACTTGAAGCATACACCGTAGAATATTTTTACTGCCTTCCGAAAGCCATTTCGGTTCTTCATAGTTTCCACGCTAATATAAAGAACAGAAGCAAAAAATCTAAATTAGCCGTATATATTATCACTGATAAATTTAATTTATCAGTGATACAATACAACGTAGCGCAGCAGCATATTCGGATGACCTTAATTGGAATTTGGAATACCTGAATTTTTTTATAAAGTTCTGATAAATTTGGATCGTCAAAGGGAAGAAATCCATTTAACAATGCATATAAAATTACACCCATTGACCAAACATCTGTCAAAGTTGCAATGTACTTCTCTCCTTTTATAAGTTCTGGGGCAGCGTATGATGGAGAACCACAGCAAGTATCTAATTCCGTTTTAACCCCATTAGGTAAGCCAGCGACTAATCCGAAATCAATTATTTTGATGTTGTTGTCAGCGTCAAGAAGAATATTCTCCTAAATTGTAACAAACACGTAGTCATTCATAATTCATAAATCTGACAATAATCGGTCATTAAATTTAAATAATCGATTTTAATGATTTTTATGTTGTTTTGTAATTGTTACTGGTTTCATATCCCGATGGGCAAATCCTTTGTGATGAACATAAGCTATACCCGTAGCAATTTGGCGAAAGAATTTTCGTCCCTCTATTTCATCAATTCGATCCTTCTGAACTGAAATATTACAGTATAATAACAATTAATATAACAACGTAAGTAATAATAAAATAATGTGCGGCAAATGCAACTAATAAATATACTTAAATGTAGCAGTAGCAATGGCATTCGACATCAATTAATTGTTTTCAAATTCTAAAACACACAATTTACCTATATAATCAAATAGTTCACCACCTCTGCAATACTCCATCACCATAAAAATTTTATGTTCTGTATGAAATACTTGATATAATTTGCATATATACGGATGATGTAAGGTTTTCAAAGTATCAATTTCTTTAGATACCCTTGGGAGATCGTCCTAAAAGAAAAAAATGTCCAATATCCAATTATTCACAAGAGCATTATTAGACTCATTACTAAACACGACATCTATTTTAATTCTACTATGTTTATTGCTCTGGCTGGGTCATTAGTCATTAGAAATTATTACCGCAATAGAAAGT
>JABASH010006128.1:0-11063 GCA_019776445.1 Tomocerus maximus
AACGTACAAATATGCAATAAAAATTTTGGTGGTTTTTAATGGACTTTTGTGAAAAACTTGGAAAAAATTTATCTTGGCCCCAATAAGGTAAGTCTTACCGCATTCCCTTCATAAGTAGCTTGAATTTGTGTTATGTTTGTGTCAATCATAATATTTAGTAATTTGAAAATCTATATATATTGTGTGGAAGAAATATTCAATGTTATTAAATATAAAATATTCAATTCTGTCATCTATGTATAATAAACTGTTGTGTTAACACAATTCTGGGAATTATTTTTGTAGGAACTAGGAGGATCATTAACCTGCATTCTGGGGCACTAACTATAGTTAATGTAATTGTAATTGACCTGAAAGATATAAAGAATACGCTAGAAATACTATGTACAGATATACCGACTTTGTAATGTTTTGTGAATTATTTTGGGAATGCCTTGAATTGTCAACATCTTTTTGTCAACTCCGAATTGCCAACAATTTTTCAATGTCATCACCTTTTTGGAAGTCTGCCAAATGTGCCTGCAATTATTGGTAGTTTTGTTTGTGACACCTTCTGAGGCTTCTTCACAGCATCTAAAACTTCCAATAAATTTGAAGCTTAGGAAAAATCATGATAATCCACACCATAGAATTCTAGAATTTCGGTTTATTCAGCATAGGCCTTCGCCGAAAATACCTAGGCCCATCTGACCCACTGGCTATGTATGATCCACACTAAACAATGATATCACACATGTGAAATCAGAAACATCTCTGATTGATTGATCTTAATATTATGTCATTCCGATAAGGAACTAAGAAAAATGTTTGGATTGTCTTATAGCCCTTTTAATCAATAGTATAGTCTGAAAAATCTGTAGCAAAAATAAGTCCACAAACATCGTGCGACTATTTTGCATTATAGATTTTATGTCCGATATAAAAATTCTTTAAATTACTCATATTACTATGTTTTAGGCCGAAGCCTTGTTATAAGCACAAAGCACAACTACTTACTAGTAGTTTCATTAGATAGATATTATAAAGTCCAAAGTGACTTACAAGTTACAAATCGTTAGTGCAAGCTGTTTGTAGATAGGGATAGCTACCTCTTAATAATATCATGAGCATGACTGAAGAAGTATAACTAGGCATGTGATATTTAGACTTGGTTTTGGGACTCTAGTGTTATTTAATCTCAAATGTACATTTATAATAACGTTTCTCTTTGACTGTGAAACTAAGGATTAGAGTCAAATACAATAATCTAACTGAATAACTGGACGCCGCATGTCCTGGTAGCATAGCATATTACACATAATATTATTACTTGTGATCATGATTTGGTTATATTATTATATGTTTGTACACATTTAGTCCCTATTATGCCCTCATATTTGTCTTCATGGCACACGCATACAAATATGCAAACATTAAATAGCCCATGTTTAATTCCACATAGCTGACATAGCACATTTCGGGACTCGTGTATTACGTGTTTGTAACAGTTAAAATAGCGAGCTGACAAAGCATATAAATACATATTGTAATATTTTTCCAGTTCAAAGGAAATCACAAAGCTTGTCTCTCGTCAGTTTGCTAACAGCAATAGACATATCTAAGCTACATGTCTAGATCCTTTCGGTTGAGTATGCAGTTGTGTCCAGAGCAAAATTATTGGCATACATTCATACATGATGCTCAGATTTGGTGGGGAGGAAGGGACGAGGCGGTCGTGTTAGTAAGTGCACCTTAATGCAAACCTATTATGTTCGTACACGAGAAAGGCAAATGAACGGCTATATAAATATGAATTTGACAGACTGATTGAGAGTTTGTATATGTTCTCTAGCGTGTACTTACTATTTGTAGGTAGGATAATGATGGCTAATTTTCCCGATTGGCTTTACATGACCTCTGTAGATTTACGACGTGTGAAAAGAGTGAGAAGATCCAGGCTGGCTTAATCCTCGTCCAGCCTGCAACCTTACAATTAAGGAATTCTTAAAAAATACCCCAAAAATGTGTGGCGAGGGTGATCTACATAAATTCCTGGAACACAGAGTGCCCAATAGTGTGTGTTGAAGTGAATAAGGAGCATGTAAGCGGTGCAATACCTGCGTGCTTTGTCTCAGGTTTACTTACTCATGGTCAAATGCATATTATTATATAATGACTACAAATACGTGTTACTTTTATAGGGTGCTGCTTGGAAAAAACGTTGCAATCGGTTCTGTGTAGTTAAGGATTCCTTAGCAAAGTATATAATGATCAGTATAAAATCCTTTCGCGCCTGTTCAAAAAATCCGACGGTTTTTTCGCGTGTCTATCGTTTTCGTCTACCTTTTCCACTTTTTGTATTCCTCTCTCGTCAAATTGAAAGGTACTAATTACATTTCACGCAATGCCTAATTCTTCTTGCTTGCTTACTTCGTATTTCTTGATAGTGACTGGATTGGACTGGATGGGACGTTCTCTGGTTACTCTGAGTTGTTGTGTACGTATGCATGTAAAGTTACTTAGGTATATTTAAAGTATAATACTTGGTATTGCTGTAGCCTCACTGTTATACTACTTGTCTTATAGCTGCGTATAATAATGATATTGTATTGCATTCCCTCTCACAAACAATCAGCTCATTCCCTCAAATTCTCGTTTTTCCTTCTTCCACCTCTTGAAAACTGTTGGTTGCATTGCATCCAACTTTAAATTGAGTTATTATAAACCAATCTTTCTAACAACTGGCTTCAAGGAAAGAAACACTTCACATATCCATTTTACATTTTCATTCCAGTCCAATAGCCGTTTATTAGAGATGAACTTACAAAACTTATAAAGCGTATCTGTATTATTATACTTATTGTTAGTTAAGTTATCTATCTATTCGGCCATCCGTCTATTATTCCAATCCATGCATTTAATTTCCCTACTACAAAACTCAGCTTATCTCAGCACACAATAAGTAATTTGACTTTTTGCCTCAAAATTACATCTGTACTGCTAATACTTGATATGCTTTCCTACATTTTCCCTTTAAATTTCTTTGTCTTTCCACTAAAAATCTTTCATGTACTTAATTCCAGAGTAAATATTCTCCTTTTCCTTTCCACCAGACGCCTTGTCGGTCTTTACCAATAATATTCAATAGCACAAAAGTAGGTACTATCAGAGGCATGAGTCTGTTAAGATTGAGCCAGGTATTCTCAATGTCTACTCACACTGCGAGTAGTTTCCTTAAGTTTCACTTGGCTTTGGTACTTATGATTCTTTTTGTACATTGCATTAGGTCTGTGAAATTGTGTATTTATTAGTCTATCTAATTACGTACATACGTTCAGAATACACGAAGAAGAGGAAAACATGCCAGACACTCCATTAATACATATAAATACGCATAAGTCTAATTGCCAAGTGGAAACGACCCTTTTGCGGGTGGCTAGCGGCTTCGTGTCAAGCCATCAGATCATCATCATCATATCATCCAAGACCCCTTTTAACATTTCAACTTTCCATCGAATAGACAGCTATCTACTGAAAGGATTCACTTCATTTACGAAACTATTTCCTTTTTCATTAATAACTTAATACAGATAATCACATACTATTCCCTCTCTCGTATGCGTTTAATTTCGGACAGCCTGGTATCTTTTGTGGGCCACTAGGATCTAACGCAACTAGTATTATGACATAACAAGTGAGCATGTGAAACAGCCCCAAATCAACGATTTGCTTATTTATTTACTACTCTATAGAGATATGCAATTATATCACACTAATACGAACTTGTAGCAGTTATTGAAAACATAGAGGATCCTTGTTTTACTTTTGTTGAGCAGAGGAGACAGAAAACAGCGACTAGAAGTGGGGAGAAGGGTTTGTAAATGGTGTAATAGCTAGTACAACTTATAACGGAAGGATTAGACAGACTAATTAGGTAAAATCCCAGGAAATGAGTGGAAGAAGTCATGGAATCAGTCTTTTATAGGTTCAGCGACGCAACAGAGAAAAGGTCAACAACATTCCATGCAGTCTGCTGTTATATCCCACTAAAAACTATACCTTCTGTCATTCCATTGTGCATTCAGAGACTCGTAAAGACGTCCGACGGAGCCTTTAGATTACTCACACCACACATAATGCTACGTAAGCACAAGATTATCAACCCGACTGTCGATAGCCACCAGATACTAATAACTGATGATAAGTACCTATGCAAACTACGTTTTATTATACCATTACAATAAAATATATAATATGTACCTTTTCCGCAGATAAATCCGAGTACCTATACACACATTAAATAATCTAGCGAGGTATTGAAGATTTAGTAAAGGCAAATGATCCAAATGAATGACTTTTAGCCACCTCTCCAGTTTTTATGGGATACAAGGTATATAAGAACTAGTAAGACTATGACTACGACCAGGCAAATTGAAACTGACCTGAACGAACCGACTAGCATTATTATTTGGTATTATTCACACGTAGAAATATCACAATAAATCTACTAGCACCGTATTAAATGCAGTGCAAGGGATAAATCTCTCGAGTCCGAGTCGCGCACGTCTATTTAACTATTTATTATTATGTATGCGGATACATTCACCGGTTCGTTGCGTTGTTACTTGAACTGGATTCAATGAGTTCTATGACAATGAAAGCTGAATAGTTTTTCCATTCTAGTTTCATTTCATTTAGTTTATTATTTGTAAATGCATACAGTACCGGGCGTAAAGTAGAGACACATTACTTAGTTATTATCATTCATTACCAAAGGACACACAATAGATTACACATTGATATATGTGTGTTTCGCTTTATGATGAGTCCGGACCAAATGCACACCACGCTCATTAAAAAGGCATGCATTCATGTAACAGTGTAAAATAGCTTAGCAACTAACTTGGCACATTGCATTCGATTCACAATCACTCATTGATTCATGGATCAAGTGACAACCAACTCGACTCAGTTTAGTCCTTTCCTATCTCGCGACTCAAATAAAACTCCACTCTGTCTATTATTAGCTATTATCTATTGTCCTACTTATTATTTGACGACTACCTAAATGCTCCACACTACATAATAGCCCAATCCATAGACAATTTTTCAAGGCTCCCTTCCTTTTCAGCTCACAATTGTGCACCAAAGCAAAATAGGTAACTATAAGTACTTACTTCCATATTCATCTATACACACATAAAGAACAGAAACAGCTACAAAAAATGACATAATGCATTCAGTCCATTATAACTACAGCTAATGGTGTAACAGGACAGTCTATAACTCCTTTTTGCTACAGTTTTAGAACCTTTTGAATGGCCGAATCAAATAATCCCATTTGAAATACCAAAATTCTCCCATGTTGCCTATGGAATGGGTGAATAAATATTACAGATATTACTAAAGGACGTGTGACCTACATCCGTAATGATAACAGGCATGTGTAGTACTTTAACTTTTAATATTATTTATTTCAAAATGTTATATTGTCCAATAGTAGAAATATTACCGAATTGACTTGATCAATTGAATACACGTTTGGAGGACGGACGGCAACAACCTACTGAAGGATGGCGATCATCGAATCAAACCAGGAAACTTGGAACGCATTTGCCGTAAAGCTATCTTTAAACTTAAGTATAGTCTTACTGAATTTAAGGGAGGGTGAGGGATGGAATTATAAGACCTTAGCTGGTTGTGGGTTGAAAGCCAAAGTATACGGCGAATGCTTGGTAAAGAAAAGATGCATTCGAATTGATTGTTGGTGAGATGATCCTTTCCTTAACTTAACTACCGGTTAGGTTGTTCCACAATAGTGTATTACAGGGGAAGGGAGAAAGCCACTCCCTCGCAATACAGCTCAATGAGACCGGCGTCAAAGAATTATCTTGACATGTATTCTACTGACTAAAATTGATGGGAGGAGTATTTCCCATTAAATTGCTGGCCTAACATACTCTCGTACTAGAAACAATCAAGATTCGAGATGTTTTCGAGTTTATCATTCCGACTATCAGTAATATCAACAAAATGAAGAAGGATTCAATTAATATGTGGTGATTAAAATTAAACAAATAAATAAACAATCTTTAGTTAGAGTTAAATATAGGCAAGTCAGTTGAAATCATCACTATCAATCAGTCTTCAGATGTGGTGCGAATGCATTTATAATTGATCATTATTGGTTTGGAATGCTTTCGTTCCCAGAAAATATCACAACGTTAGTTTATCGGCTCATAAAACGTGAGCGCAAATTGTATTGGCAAGTAAAATTAATTTATAATATGGACATTGATCTGCTCACTAAGCGTTACTCATTAAATAAATTATAGACTAAATTAATAATGAATTAAAAGTCGTCCGCGAGACTAGACAGTTCTGGTTTATAAATCAGCGTTCCGTCTTATATTTAATTAAGCAATTTTATGCTGACAGCAAAAATAAATACATAGTATATAGTTAGAATCTTGGTATTTTAAACCAATGAATTTAGTTATGAATAAACCACTAATTCTCACTCTCGCAAATGCAAATATTACTTATTTAATTATGTTCATTATCTTATCTATAAAACATCAGACGATAAAAATATTGTCTTAGAGCGATTCCACTTTTGCAAATTTCGCCACGTCAGTTTCGTGAAATAAAAAACTCATTACTAGTCGGTTTCACTCTGCAGAATTTTAGTGAAACAAGATTAATAGGTACATATTACATTCAGTTTAGGCGAACTATTTTAACTCGGTACATAGTGTGGTGATAATAGTGAAGGATTTGTCAAAGATAAAACTCAAGGTATAAAAATAATGCATACAAGCATTTACTTTTAACCAATGTAATGGAGTTTTGCTGTGAGTAATTTACACTTTGTACTGTAGACATGCGAGGCAAAAAGAAAATAGAATTAACGTGTAAATACTGGTCAAGACTAAACGCTCTAGTACTCATTCTATATAAGCAAATATTGTGTTTGTAATTTATAATTTAGTAGCAGAGTGCATTCCTTATAGGGTAATTGTATGCAGACAATTATCACAATATTTATCATAGTAAAAATATGCTGTGAAATTGTGAATAATGAGAGTTTGATTGAAATAAAACGAAACAGGAAAGAGGCATGTCCTGATGGTTACATTTTTGGTGTGTACTAAATCGGGACATGGATGGTAGGAAGTTATTGTTGGCAACTCGACATATTTTAGTTTTATAAAGTCATAGAAATAAGTGGACTGCGTGTGTAACTATTAAGCAGGAATTAGGAAAGCAAAGTAGGATAAATTAAGGCAAAAGAGCAGGCAGGCTTCAAATAATCAGACGAATAATAATGCAGCAAAGGTAAGCGTCACAATGATAGGGCTATATGGAAATGCTATACTCGTGTGGCACATTCTCAAATCATAAATGGTAATGGTAGGCAGTCCGTTTTATTAGTTAGGTGCGTATTAGCCAAGTCAACTCTTTTGGTTCCGCTGTAGGAAATTATTATAATACAAAATGCAGGCAATAGCCTTGTCTATAAAATAAAAGAATTATCTGAGATTCACAGAGCATGTCCTACAAAGGGAAATGTGGATTTGGGAGCAGCCGAGTATGAAAAGGAATTCATAAGGCAGAGCGAACGATCTAAATGTGGTAGGTAGTCATTCGGTTGGATAAGTGAGTGACAGAAAGTGAAATTTGGACATTTTGTTATTCAGAGTCAGATGTGTCACTGTCAGTCAAATATGCCGTCTAGTGAAGTCACAGATTCTGTGGACATGCACAATACAAATTCACAATGCACTGAATTGATACGTCCACCTCGCCCTTTGACCCAATCTTCGACTGCGAATTGAAATACCCTGATTGTCGTGGGTATACTCTTTGATCTCCTATTTTGTGTCTGTAGCAGTAGCAAATAAACTTGAAGCATGACGGCACACTAACTAACATTACCACAATGGAAACAATCAAACCAGCTTGTCACTGTGAAGCCAAACATGGCAATGTGATGCATTTCATCTAGGCTACCTCTTCTTTTCATACCCAACCAATTTAATAATATAAATAAATGGTAGCGGAAGTCATCTGCCATTATAATGCTATTTTCATACTCTCAATGTAATATCATGCATAACCAATTTACACAAATACATATCTTTGTATAAATTTTCTGCATTTTAATAACAATGCTGTTATATTGAAGATATACAATATACTTACAATTCTATACTAAATATATGAATGAAGTTGTAAATGCTAGAGGAATGTTCGCTTACTAAAACTCACGGTCAGACTGAATACAATGAAGGAATCTCCGTCTGTAAGCGTTTTCATAACTTTGGACTTTTATTTTAATGAATTGATTAAAACCCTTTTGGCGGAGACATGGTGGACAACTGAGTGAGAATTTCATTGATAGACAGCTATATATAAATATGTGATAATAAATATAATACCCGATGGAAAGAATGCATTGGGAGAGTTTCACTTATTGTCATGAAAATCTCTGAAAGAAACATGGACAGTATGGATCTGAAGTTCACATTTAGACAGTATCTAGGCATTTAAGTGGAAATAAACATCTGAATGTAAATAATACTAAATATGTTGGGAATAAATAAATATAAGATTTGACGCGACACATTATAATACGCTTGAATAAATTTTTCTATTGCTAAGTTATTTGAATCTTATTACTAAATAGAGATATTTATTTACGTCTTATTCAGTTGTGGTTTTCATTCCTTGACGTCATTATTCAATTTTGTCACCATATTAAGGAAGGTTGACTAAATAGTGCATTTTTGGATTTAAGAAGATTTTATAGAGGATATTTTTCATAGAGCAGAGTAATGTAGCATAAATGGCATAATAGGCTCTATACATTGTAAAGAATTTATGAGATGGAAGACATTGAGTCGGTTTCTTTTCCTTCTCAATTTTATTGTCGGGAATAGTACAAATACAAGAGATTAATACTGTCCGTTTGTATAGCAGTAGGAGTCGAATGGTAATGTCATATCATACTTTAGGGATGAGTGTTATTATTACATCTTTCCTACCTTGTTGACTTTCAGTGATTTCTTTACTAGTCCAAATCATATTATAACATAAATATGTGGATGTACTTTGATGTCATTCTTTCCATTCAACACGAGAATTATTCTTAGAGTATCCCATAAGGGTTAGGAAGGGACAATTGACTTTTCTTATCCCAAGTGGGATATAAAAGTTGACAAGATATTTTTCATATACGTTATTGTACAGTGAGACTTAATCCTTTATGAGACGCTATAAGTTACCAGTTTAAGGATATTATGTCAGAGGCAGGCGGGGATAATGGTATACTGACGTCACTCTTGTAAGAAATGCAAATAATTATATATAATAATATGCCATTTGAGGCAGACGGTAATATTTGAAGATGAAACGGAGGATTATCTCCAGTGTACAAGAAATGCGAAAATTAGGTAGATGAATGTTGACTGGGATGAACTTTGGTAGTCGTTTTGGTGTTCATGTCAAGGGAGCGAGAGTTCTTTTGTCGACACTCTGTTATCGATGGGCGCCATCGGCCTCATTAAACGCTACCACGGTTGAAGTCTTAATTTTGTATTCATTTTCTGAGATACAGAGACCTTTGTTTCACATTTTCTTGTTCGTTTAGATCTGGCAGATAAAATGATACAAGCCCACCATCTGAGTTATAAATAGTCGTCAACCTCTATCATCCGAGCATCCGACTCGTCAACCTACCAAGATATCTCAGCAGCATTCTCACATCACACACACAAACACTTGCTATCTTTTTATCTTTTAGAGAGCAGAAAACAAGTATAAGTACTTGATATGAATATCTCTGGAGGCACCCGCAATCTTCTTCGCCCACCCCACAGATACTACTTTCTCTAATCTTGCTAAAAGTAATTTTTACATTTACGGCACATGTAATTCATGCCGCTTTACTACTTTTACTAAATACACAACATCACCGCACCAACCGGTGCCTAATGGGAAGCGCATTCCCATAAATATTTCCTTAATTTTCATTTAATTTTCTGTAATGAAATGTAATTGCATGTTTAATTGTCCATTTCTTATCTTCACTCGCTCCCACAACCTATTTCAAAGGAATTTAATCATTCGCTCAATTCCTTAACAAAACTCCTTGGGTTGGTCGATTAAAAAACAAAACACTGTACATATTAATACGATGTAATCATTCCATTGTGTCCTGTTATACATTGTTTTTATAGTGCAACATTTACCTTCCTTCTTCTCGCACATTATGAAATTGGATGACTATGACAATGACGAGACGACGAGAGCCACGCCATGTCATAATTTAAATTGTATTGCCTTTTCTCGGCAATTTAATTCTGTTTTGAAGACCAAGAAATTAACCAAAACTATCTTCACAATAATTAACTCATTTACATTTCGTAATTCTTTGAGAAATTAACAGTCTTTAATGCTTGTTCCCTATCAAATACTTTATTATGCCTTAAGTTTCCCTGATGAATGTTTTATTCAGGTGTCTGTCAACATATACTTAGAAGCGTCATTCACATGTCCATTTTGACATTTACATTTGCATATTCTCCCAGTTGTTGTAAATAAATTAATAGCACAAACTCCAAATAATGAGTAGGCGATATTTCTTTCTATTCTTTAACTTGCTCTTTCCAAAGTGTCAAACTGTTCCTTTAAATAGCACCTTTCGGAAAAATTAACTCTCTCATAATCATTCATCAACAATTGTTCTCCGAAATCGTTATAATTAAAGTGCCATCCATTAAATGTATTTCCTTCGCAAATTTAATTCCATGGGATTTATTGTCAAAATTCATTATGATGTCAACTATAAATTTACTGCTTTTCATATCCGCATATTTGTTTTTCAATTTCATACACATTCATAAATTGGGAGCATTGCACTTTCTGACATTTGTTTAACAACTAAAATAGGTATCCATGTATTATTACAATTTATATCTACACAGCTAAAACTATAAAACATCGGTTTCAAACATCGTTAATATTTTATTTCTCGATTATCATAAATTATTTAATTTAAACACTCTCCTCATACATCAAAT
>JABASH010006129.1:0-11061 GCA_019776445.1 Tomocerus maximus
TACGTCCACTAGCAGTTGACTACAATGTCTGTGGGAGTTTGCGACACCTTCATTGTAATTTACGATAATGCAAATTAGAGTTTACGAAACATTCAATGTATTTTACGATTACGTCATATGTCATGTTTACGAATGTGCTGTTGATGAGTTCTCCTAGAACCGTTTATTTACATCATATCCATATGTCAATTTGTCATTGCCTACCATACGAACGTTCTCTAGTAATACATATAATAAATATTCGCACGAAAAAAAGTTTGTACCTACCTACCTATATATTATTTGCTTCGGAAGCAGAAACAAACCTTGAAACCAAGCTAATATTTAGTACCTGAGTATTCGCATAGGAAGCGAAGTAAGGAAATCCCTCGTACTTGCTCATATCAACCGACCAAACGTACATGTAACGTTACGCTCTCTAAACATTACGTAATAGTTATGTTTTTATAATCAGGTGTTTGTGTTAGGTACTTTATAATATTAATAACACAGCTCAGCAGTGTACTCATGTCATCACCGAAAAGATTTTTGGTCAAGCAATGACTTGTAGCATCTTGACTCTTGACTTTGTGTTTACATGTATATAAGTAATTAAGACTTTTATGCTATAGTCTTTTAATAGTCAATATCCATTTTATTTCCTTCCAATTATTTATACCAAATGGAGACAAGTGATTATTACTTAAAACAGAGTGAACAGTTTGAATTTAGCAACCATATTTTTGACGAATGTGATAATTTCGAGAAATTGCTAAATTTGAAAATAGAACCAAGAAAAAAGGGTAAGAATTGGGCGCCTAGTGACGGAGGAAAGAAACAGAAAGTAAGGAATTTAAAAGAACTTCCTGCCACACCCACAAGTTTTGATCATGAACTTTATAACTTACCGTACGGTCATAGAGGTGTACTTGGATTTTCTATCAATTTCATGGCCGACGTTTCGGAACCTCCATCTCCATTCATTGTGATTGTAGAAAATATTAAGGAAAATAAATGTGAATTGGAAACAGGAAAATTTAAATGGGAACTCAGGGGAGATAGAAAAAAGAGAGACCACGACACCATCAGCTACTATTTACAGTGCGTCCTCAAATGTGGCAGCATATGTAATTTCAGCAATACTCGACTTCGACATCCAAAAGGAGTGTCAGGCATTCGTAAGAGACCAAGCAAAGTTGATCCAATACAGTTGACGTTCGAGAGAAAGAAAGATGCACAAAAAGTGCTTCGAGCTTGGAATGTTGTTAAACAGTTGGGAATTGTACTGTATAGTTGATACTGTTCATAGTATATTTAGTTGTGTTTAAGCGTGAATCCGTTGCATTTAATTAATTTCCTTATATTTTTATATGAACTGATGTGATGGTGATTTGGTGATTATTACTATATCGATTGAGTATTATTGTCCTAAAACTTGAAAAGTATTAGTTGCTTCCTAGACTGTTTTGTTTTAAGGTACCTTTACCTATACATAATGTTATGTAATATTATGTAAATACACACGTGCGATTTAGTTATTTAATGCTCTATGTAATGTTTAAAATGGCGAATATCTCTATTTCACTTGAAAATTATCCAGTAAAAGTTAACACGCTATCAACTTACGAGTTTCACTTCAAAGCAAGTAATTTGTGTTAGAAATTATATATGATTTAAATGCTAAACGATGGTGATCTGACTTGACTATTAGCTGAATTAATGCAAAGTTCCTATTTGTTTGTAATAAAGAACATTGTTCTTCATTTGCACCAAACAAAAGTTTAAAAATGTCATTCGTAAATATTATTATTATCTGCATTATCATACAAATAAACCATTGTAACGGAATATAAGAACGTTGCGATCCTGGTACTAATAACTTTTGACCTTTGACTTCCGTTGACCTATTTAGAAGTGTTAAGAAGACTGTCAGCTTACGAATGATCTAAATTACAACTTTCTAGGATAAACAGAACTAAATTTATACCCATTTTCAGTTTTTGAAATCCTCCTACAGTCAGGGGGGACCGATTTGTCTCATTTTCCCACATAACCTTACTTTTGATTCTAACCCTAACAAGTATAGAAAATTTGAATGAATTATCTCCATCCGTTTTCCCAAAATCTTGACCACAACTAGACGGACGACAGACAGACTGTTACGCAAATTACGCATAAAGTCGCGAAATATCACAACTTAATAACGGATCGGTACTGTCGGCAGGACAGTTTTGAAGTACTTAACGTAAAGTCGTCATTGTCACTCTCCACTGTAACTATTAAACGCATAATATACCAAATTACCAAGATATGCAGTTATGGACATGGATATAATATAATTATCCTCTGACTGTCTGCTACCCTATTCCTATAAGTTGTAAGTCCGTTCACAATTTCTTTGTAGCGCGAAGTCATGAATGTTCCACTAGCCCCTCCTCCTCCTCCTCCAGCTCTTCCAGCGATCAAAACAAATGTTCCTGGAGAAGAATCTTGTTTTGAACAAAAACCCATTTCGTTACAAGAATTTCAAGAAACATTATTTCATTGTTGCGATGTCGAAGGAGGAGGATTTACTATTAAAACAACCGTCCTGCTCGACAATTATTTACAGAAAGGACCTGTGTGAGTAAAATAATTTCTATCTTATGCTATGCTTATGCGTATTTTTATTGAAATTGTTTTGGATTCGGGAAATTTTTTGTGAAACTGCTGAAAAAACTATTCAATGTATTTTACTGAGATTTATGAATTACTTATTAGGTGCGGGATAGTGTCTTTGGCCACAGCATGTAAAATGGTCGGAAAAAATGTAAATCCTGATGAACTGTTACGGAAAGCGAAGGAAAAGAACTTAAGTAAAAACGGAGAAATGTTTTCAGTTCAAAATATGGCTTCTTTGGCAAGGGAATATAATATATCAAATGTAAAGATAAGATACGGATCTCCGAAAGACCTTTTTGATTTCGTTAGCAGCGGAGATGTCGTTTTAATTGCGTAAGATTAAATTAATTATCATTTTTGGAAAAATTACTACCAAAAAAACTCTAAAAATACTACCTAGCATTTCATTGTAAACTGTTTACATTCTAAAATTAAAAAATATACCCAAAATTCATTTTTTGGTTTTATTTGGTTTATTTCATATTCTAGTTACGATGCAGATAAGAATCATTCTCCCTGCTTGAAAAAAGGGTCATAAAGCTCATTGGGCTATCATCTACGGTGTAGCTACAAAAAATGCAGAATCGTCTGAAAATACATTCACCGAAAATGCAATTGAGAAAAGCGGGATTTTGTATGTCGTCGCCGGTCAAGGGAAAAGTGGAAAACCTAGTCTTTGGAAACTGGAAGAGTTAGAGAAGAGCAATCTTAATTTGACGGAAAGTGATATCGTGTCGGATATTCAACTACGAGAAATGTTCATTACCATACCGAAATGAATAAAGTGCCAAACAATTCAAATAATTTAATTGCTAAATTCTTCACATAATTACCAATGGCAAATGTAATCTGTGACATGAAGAAATTCCATGCATTGATGATGTAAATTGACAGAACCTGTATTCTGCGCCTCAACCGCTGAAACAGGGATCAGTCCGTAGGCTTTCATTTCGTTAAGAATTTGAATCATCGCTACTAAGGCGTATCCTTTCCTTCGGTGTTCGATGTCGGTATGGAGAAACGCAGCCAATCCGTTAGCCCCTGTGATAATATAGGAGACTAATTTCCCTTTGTGGAACAATCCAGCTGAAGGTAAATCGATGACGTCATTAATATATTCAATTGTCGAGTCTTTGCTGTACTTCCAGTTTTTCACAATTGTTTCTGAATCATCTTTGGTCAACTTTCGTAACTCAATGTCCTCTGGGCACCTGCATTATTGGTTGTAGGTTAATTCCTCGAAAGTCATTTGTTCGAATGGTGTTTTTAGGGCAAAATTATATACTAGAATACATTTTGATAGAATGTAAGAACAAATGTTCGAATACCAATTGCAAATTGGCAGAATGGAAATTATCAAGGCTTTGTTAATGTTTCTGAGTGTAGTCAGGTCAGCTATCCAACGCAATAGCTTCGATACTGCCATAGCATAAGTTACAACAATGGAAGGTTTAGACATGAAGTCTGTCTAACAAATGGCATTCGAACATTTTGCACTCGGTATTTGAACATTTTTTTGCATTCGAACAAACGACTTTCGAAGAATTTGTCACACACCGTATTAAAGAGGTTCGAATTTTTCAGACGAATGTAAACAGATTTTTTTTTTCAGAAAATATTTTTTGTAAAAATAAATTTTTCAGTAAAAAAACGCAATACGATCTAAAATAGTCGAAAGACTGCAGCCTCTACCATTAAATAAAAGTTTTCAGCTGAAATTCCCTAAGAACATTAAAAAACTTTTATTATTTACTTACAGTAGCTTTCAGTAAGTACTACTTACGAGATTGAAGGAAGTGGATCTTTAATGTAGAACATTGAACTAGGAAGAATTTCAAGGACATTGCCATTTTCTAAGCCAAGCTGGATGATCAAATAAGATAAAGGCCGCTCCATGGCTACGAAAAAGAATTTTTCGTTCCAATCTAAGAATTCATTGTGTTTTAGAGCATTTCTCATCTCTGAGTTCACCTCTTGGGCTCCATTTGGCGGAATTGACATAACAATTTCTTTTCCGAAGTCCTGGAACATAGACAATATAAAAGACACGACAATTGAGCATTAGTTTGTATCTGTAATAATAATCATTTGATTGAACCTTTCGATAGTGAAGAGCAACTATCCAAGTGTCATTTACATCGGCAGTTTGACATAAAGTGTATATGTCGATTTTCAACCTCTCTTTAAGTTTCACCATATTGTAAACCTATTTCAGAACATTTTATGATTATTTTGCCTGAAGCAAATTCGTATTAGAGACAAAATTTCTCAGACAATAATCACAAGATTTTCTTACATGAGTGGAATTAGGAAGTCTTTTTAGTAAAATACCAGACACCAATGCAATGTCTTCTGTTTTTTCAAATCTTTTCATTTTTAATTAATTGTTCTAATTTCTATGTTACGGGGACTGGGTTGATGATTTTTATCTCTGTACCGTAACTTAGACACGTGCTGTTCGCTATTTAGCGACAAAGATTGCACTTCCCAGTTTAATAAGTAGTTGACTTGTTGAATTATTTCTTGTCAGGAGTAAATGACATATTATTATTCGCGACGTGATATGTGAACCAAAAATATGTAGTTATGTCTTGAGATTATTAGTAAAGGTAGCTATTATAACAGTCGAGCGGTGCAAAGAAATAAAAGTCGGAAATGGTCTGTGAATGGATATTACTCAATTATTTGCGTAATATACAGGTTTTTTAAGCCGTTCTGTCACGAGTCACGGACATGGTTCGAGAAAATGCAGGAGTTGTTCTCTCGTTCTTATCTCAATAATTGTAGACTTACGCTGTATCGTTCAAGAAGTTTCTTTCTTGATAGCTCTCAACTGCAGTAACAATGGGTTGAAGGTTACTTTTTGTGCGCCATTTTCGAGTACTCTGTTCATTTATAGTTTCTATTTGGTTGCAGAAAAGACCTACGAAAAGTTGGCATAAAATTGTTTCACTGATCTGAAAATAATAAAGCTCTACTAGAAATTCTTTGAAATGTTTCAAGATGTGTTGGAGATTCCCCCAGAAGATGAACACAAATACACGGTAACTCTTTTTGCAAGTCTTAGAGCATTTGACTTGGAATACATATTTAAGCATTAATTTCATTTTACGTGAATAAATGGGGTAAGAGATTTTCATGGATATTGATAGTCAAAATATCTTAGATTCAGGGCAAAAGTCAGATCTGTATTTTTACATCTTCAATTAGTCAATATACCTGAACATTTTTCGAAACTACTTTCAATAATTTCTAATACTAATTATATCCAATATGTTTGTATTTTCAGGTCATCTACCTTGTTGGATGCGGTGATATCGGGTTCGTATATTTATCGTATATATTATATTGTTTATCATAGTTAAAACGATATTTGGCTGTAAAGTATGGATGAAAAATAATACCCGCATAACCCCAATAACTTCCAAAATATGAATTTTTGAACCGGATTGAATCCTGTTGAAAATAGGTTAACGATTGAAAGATTTAGACAAAAGTTGCACAAAAATCAGTGCAGGCATGGTCATTTCAAACAATTACGAATTGATTGGGTAGGGGTGGTCATTTTTTGGAGAAAGAATAGGAGGAAGTTGTATGAAAATGTACTAGCTTGTCATGAGGCTTATTGCGATCGAATGAAATTGAAATCAGTTTTAATTTACCTACTTAGTTTCAACAAGGTACACGATTACATAAAATTCAAATTGTATTGATAAAGGATTCTGACACTCTGACGATCTCGGCATTCTTTATAACACCCTTTTGATGATGTCCTACGTTTCAGTAAATTATAATTTATAGTGGATTCCATAGTAAAATCCCATACTGGTCTTTCCATAGTAAATGACTCCAAATCTAATGGAAAATAATTTGCTGTCCACATTTTCCGTGTCTGAAAAGTTAAAAAATAGTTTTCTAAAATAATTTTTATAAACCTAACCTACCATATAAATTAAAATTGTTACATGAACTGTGTAGTTTAAATTTGGGAAAGTATTTAGGAAAGCCGAGGACATTACAGTTTGTCAGTTTGCAGTGATTGGTGTAATCGAAATGCCGTATGTCTCAGAACTTATTATCCATGTAAAAAGTCAGTAATGGGAAGTCAGTATTCCTAGTGTTTATTTGTTACGTAAGTTATAAGTTATGAAAACCTGAAGTTTTTGTACTGATGAGAGGTTTGTATGGAGTTAGTGTAATAAAGGACTGAGAGTCCAGTTTGTTATTACTTTATAACTGTTGCCTATGCCATGGATACTGATTTTCTAAATGTATACTGACTTCCCATGGACTTTGGCTACCTATACTGACTTTCTACATGTATACTAACTTCTGAGACATACGGTAGAATGTAATATTTTCTATGTTAAAGTATCATAACACTGATGGGTATGCTTTTTCGACAGGAATAACTGGGGAGAAAAGATTAAAAAGCTGATTCCTAATAAAAATACTAAACTCGTGCTTCCTACACCGTAAGTAGTTCGTCTTTTTGATTGGCATTTATTATTCCCTGATATATTAGCATTTACATATTACTTTCCTTTATAATTTTCAGAAAGGAAATGTACGTAACTATATTTGAAAAGACTTTGCCCTCTTGGTTTGATTCTCTTTCCTATGACAAGAAAAATGGCCCAGAAGATCTGCAAGGAATTCGTAGAGCTCACGCAGCAATAATTCAACTTATAGATAAGGAAGTGAGTAAAGCATCATTAAATTGTAAAAGCATAATGTATTATAATCCGATCATTGCGATTGCTACTACCTAATTACTCAATAAGAAAGTATGTAATATTTCAGAAAAATAAGCTTTATAATTATATTTTTGATAAATTTATTATATCTGTTGTCCTTTAAAAACTCTTTTTCTAATTTCTTAAAACTAGAAAATGTAGACTTCGAGATGTAAAAAAATGTATTCTAAAATCTGTATGTATCTTAAAATTGGGAGCATTTTTTATAATTGATCATATTATTATTATGGTGACGACTAGTTTAATTTTTAAAACACATGAGAGTTTTTTAACGGCAATTATAATAATATAATAATTACATAAAATACGAATTAATTGAAATATATTTTGAATTTTTAGTCGTTGAAGGTGGATCGAAACAGAATAATTCTTGGCGGTTTTAGTATGGGAGGAGCGTTAGCACTTTACTCTGGACTAAGTAATAGAAATCTCGGAGGACTGTTTTGCATCAGTGGTTACGTTCCTGACAGAAGGAATGTAAATTACGCGATTAATTTCCCGTTGCTGCTTATGCATGGGGAGAGTGATTTCATTATTCCTTTAGAATTTGGAAAATTTGCTTGTGAGATTTTAGATTCTAACGATGTCGAGCACGAGCTAAAAACATTCCCTCAAACCGGACATGTTGTGTCTGAAGAAATGATGGTGGAATTGGGGAAATTCTTTAGGAAGTATTTATAGAACTGATTTTTTCTTGCTGCAGAAAGTATTATGGCGGGGAAGCTTTAACTTGACATATAAGTAATGTAACGTAAAGTGAATCTCTCCTGTTGAGAACGTAGACTTAGTCACTCTATTTTTGGGGAAAATCATTTTTAAAACATTTTATAAAAATATTTGTCTCGTATCTCAGTTTAGGACATCGAATCGAATTTTTATATAATTATGAATAAAAAATGTTATACAATTCAATGGGTTTAAAAGGAATAAAATGTGCTTAGCTACTTAAAAGAAATTAACATCGCATTTATTTTCTATAAAATAATTGTAAGCAAATGGGTGACGTACACTCGTGCTTGTTTATTGCATTAAATTTTACATTTAATATTCATAGAAAATCATTAATAATTAGTGAAACTTGAGACTAGGATGCGAAGAAGCATAATATGGAATTCCATTACTGAAACAACGAATGGGTAAATATGGCAAGAGAAATGTTTTCGTTTCAGAACGAATTAATACATTATACTATTTGTGTAAGATTGTATTTAAGATTGTATTGTATTTGTAAGATTGTATTTAAGATACCATAAAATTAAAGTATTGAATTGTTTTGTACATGTTAAGTCTTAACATGCCTTGGTGCTTTTATTTTCTTTTATTTACTTCGGCCGATTTAAAGGAAGAAATTAACTTACAAAATACAATAATTTATATCTCTCAAAATCGTCTATATCTGTCTAGCCTGACTGTCTAAAATAATTAAAATCGATGAAGCATATATAAATACAAAACCAATGTTTTCAATCCAATTTAAAAGCAAACCGCAACATAAAACACAATAAGCAAAGTCAAAAATATATTTCTCTCTTGGCTTTCTATAATTTTTGTTTTCGAAATTTACTTTTGATAAGTCGGTGTTTGCAAAGCCAAATTTAGTGTACAATGGCTTCTCACGTTGCTTTTCAATCTGTAGAGCGATATTTCAAGGTTTACACAACGCTAATGTGTACTCCATATAGTTGGGATAGTAAAACAAGGCGTTTGGGTCACACAAAAAATAAATTTTCGTTGATCCACCAAGTTGGCATTTGGCTATTTGGAGTTGTCATGAGCGTTTATTGTTCGGGGAGACTACTGAAGGAGATGTTCATTCGCGATGAAGTATTCAAGCCATACCAGATCATCATGTACATCTTCTACTTACTCATCGTCTTCATGTCCACAGCCCTCAATGCTGTTTTCATTTTTGACTCGGATGGAATTATCGACAATGCTAATGGTGTCATAAAATTTCACTTTCAAATGGAAAGTAAGTATATTGAAACTTGAAATATTATATTACCTAAGGAACAAACCAATGATTTTTAAGAAAAGGTAAATATAGCAACCTTTTTTAAAAGGGCAATATGCTTTTTCGTTTTTGCTAATCTATACTTGCATAAAACAATAATCAGCATCAGTCAAGTAGACAAACCAGCAAGTAATGAATTTTACATTTAGCGATGTTAAATTTACCAATTAAATTGTAAAATTTTACTTGATACTAAGTGTGCCGAAAGTATCATGCGATCCAACTGGATATCCCGTTATTTAAACAATTCCATTTTTAAGAGGTAGAGAGCGAAGTTGTTTAAAATCAATGTAATACTATTTGTAATTTAGAAAACCAGACTACAAAATGGCAAAGTTTATTTATTTTTAATTCCAATTTTTAGGAATTTGAAAAAGGAAGACGAATAAGCATTTCTTTTTAAGTTTCCTGGCTTTGCATTTTTATAAAAAAACAAGCAACGTTGCTACCGTTCTACCCCTGATAATAAATATTGCCTACCTGTATACAGTTGTAGTTTAAAGTAAGTTCACATATCACTAGGCCCCCAGCATGTCAAGCATCCAGTCCAGCAGGCATTTAGTTAATTTTATAACACTAGGCCACCAGGATTGTGACTCACATAGGTTGGAACTTTGGCACCCAGCAAGCATTAGCTGATTTCTACACATTGAAAAAGAGTTTTTACAAAATACGACATTTGTGACAGTTATAGCACGGGTGAGTGTTTTGCCTCTTTTAAAACCTAACCTAATGAAAAATATACATGTTAAAAATTAGGCTAACCTTAACTGTCGAACTGTCGTTATCTGTCGCATTTTGTAAATCGTCCATTGAAGATAGACGCCTGCGCATTGCGAGACAAAACAAATGCAATTCAATGGCGCATTCTTTTACAATTCAATCACACAAAATAGTGAATTATCTTTAAAGTTTAAAGATAATTCACTATTTCGTGTTCACGTTTAAAGTTTAAACGTATTATAATTGCAATTTACAATGTTTTCATGAGAAATCATTAGAAATTACTAGAAGAGCAGTCTTAATTTTATACTTATAATCAGGGCCGAGATATGCATGCACGAAAAAATTGAAAATATGCATGCAAATATGCACCAAAAAATGCCAAAATATGCCCAAAAATATGCATTCAAAAATGGCTTAAATTTTGTTAGAAACACTGTTTTGAAAAATACATTTCAATACATATTTTTGGCCCTAGACATTGTCAGTAACGGTAAATAGGTGAACAACTACTAACATCTTAAAATTTTTATAAATTCGGATCAGTTTTATTGAAATAAGAGAATTTATAAATGCGCGTTGTTCATAAAAATGTTTGTGGTGCTTGAGCACATTACAAACCATAGTTTTGGATCTTCCCATTTTGATAGCAACCTATGGGAAAAGTGCCTGGAAATGAAATAGTGATATTGGAATGGGAAATCATAATTACAGATATATGCAGTAAAATCCTTTTTAACTGATAATGTTGCAATTTATATAAGTTTTAAAGCATTAAATTAATATATCACTCTAATCTGCAGTAGCATAAAAAAATATCATTTATTAAAATTAATATTATTAACGATGCAAAAATCTGTGACCAATACCTTAGATTTTAGTTAGGTTTAGCGTTTATAATAAATTACATGTTTCTATGCATATTTT
>JABASH010006130.1:0-11057 GCA_019776445.1 Tomocerus maximus
CACACAGAAAATTTGAAAGTTTTAACTTAATCCGTTCGCAAGTTATCGTGCTTACGGACAGACAGACAGACAGATATAGTATTGACATACAGAGCAAACTAAAGTTACTCTGAATAATTGGGCGTTTGTGAACTGAACTCAATGACTGGAGGATTGTCAACTTACTGGGCCTGAGGAACGACGCATGAAAGCCGAGTGGACAATTAAAATTGTTTCTTTTAACTTTCAATAACAGATTTTATAAAAGCTAACGCTAAAAAAGAAACAATCTTTCCCACCTATCAGTGGGTTTTCTAAAAAAAAATCCCACCCATCAGTGGGTTTTCTTAAAAAGGATATCTTTCCCATCCACCAATGGGTTTATTAAAAATGAAAGTCTTTCCCACTTATTTATGGGTTTTATAAACATTTAAAAAAAGGAAAATAATATTTTCCACTCATAAGTGGTTTATTTTTGCCTTTATTAAGGTTTTACAACCGCCTATGTTTGAAACATTTATTTCGATGTGGTCTAAAATGATCGGGTGAGTGGAGAGTAAGCCTTAAAAGGATTTCGGTCATAATGGTGTTTACATGGTACACTTTAAATATTTAATGTGGTTTAAAATGATTGGGTGACTGGACGATAATAATGGTAAGCTTTCAATCGTTAGTATATTCCAGTGTTTCCAGTCGATTATACACTGTTTTATAATTTAAGGAATTTTAAGATTTATCGAATAAAACATTATTTTCATATTAACCTGATGATTGGCGTTTCTAGCTCCCGTGGGGGCTTAATTGTCTAGTATAAGTATAAATAACAAATAATATTTTAATTTTTGGTCATTTTTGTGTCAGTGATTGTGATTAGAGACAACAATAATTTTAAAAATTGACTTTTTACAGACGCTGCATTTTGTATTTCAAAAGTCAAATACCGTTATATTTGTTAAATATATAATGACTGGTAAGTTTAACCTAATTTTCAACATGAAAAATAAATTTATAATTTACTTTCATTTACATAATACGGGAGAGTTTGAAATTTTTATTAAAAGTAAAGAGGTGTTACTTTCACTTTTTCAGATCTTTGGGCTCCTGGAACAACCAATGTTATGAAAACAAAGCAAGACCTCCCGCTGACGCGGTCAATGAAACTAGTCTTTGAAAATGATAAAATTATTCCGATTGTTCACAATATCAAAATTAATAAGAAAATGAGGTAACTGATTCTTCAAAATATACAATTTCTAATTAATACTACATTTGAAACTTTATTTCGGTGTTATGGAGGTATATTGTACAAAATACATTTTTAACTAAAATTGTAAAATAAGTGTGGTTAAGAGTGTGCGATACCAGGCCCCTGAATATGCACTACTTACATGTATTTTTGTGCTTCAGAAGATCATGGATAACTCAAAAAATAATTTATGTGCAATTCTTTGGTAAGGCTTTCTCAAAATATATACCTCGGACTTGTGTCTCCAAAATTTTGCAAAATGTTCGTAATTTCAACGATATTGGCGTTTCAGTAAAAAAACATGAAGAGAAAAGTGGCACGGTTTTAGATTCTGATTCTAACTGACAATTTTGGCCAGACGGAACCGATTTTGTAAAATGATGAGGACACAATATGTCCGAGGTATATATTTAGAGTTTCGAAAAAGCCTTGCCAAAGAAATGTACATAAATTATTTTTTGAGTTACCCATGATCTTCTGAAATTTCATAATTTGAATTTTTAAATTACAAGCCCCCGGACTGGGAAAATTTATAGACCCAATAGTAATCTCTGTAGCAACCTTGCCTATAGGGATAATAGTATACAATGACAGCACTTAAAAAATTATTACGGGAACCCCGCGGGCCGATTCCTCAGATTTATTTTGGGCAGGGGTGGGCACAAACAAGACCTGCAAAATATTTCCGGGCACAGGCCCATTGGCTACGGGCGGGCGTGAGCTCATTGGGTACGGGCACCAAAAATGTGCCAAACCTGCTGGATTACTTTTGTGTGAATTTATTCCCATTGCTTTTACGGCTGGGTATATTGATGGGCTCGTAATAATTACAATGAAATTATAAAAATTCATATGGATTTGCAGGCAAAATTTAAAGGATGCAGTTATTATTGATGATACAAAAAAGATGATTCTTATTGCTGATTTGTTCAACAAATTTTCTACACTTCAGTTCAATCACAGAATTTTTTCCCCACGACTAATGGTAACCTAATTAAAATATTAATAAACATTTTAAACTTCAACAATACGATATGATCATTATTAATACTTATATTGTCCCATTTAAAAGCCAAATCAAAAAAATTGCGTTCTGACCATAGTCAATAGTCAAATTGTACAGTTGCTTAGTTTTCAATTACTTGACGATAAAATCAACTAAATCATCTGACTAGAAATTATCGTTTTTTTATTCCAAGCCCACAAATATCAAAACTGAAACGTTTTATTTCCAAAATTTTGAATGTGATGCTCTGAAGTCGATTGAAGTATGTATTATGCAAGTTATAACCATTTTGTTCGTTATTCTAGTAAACATTGTTTGTCCCAAAGCTACCATGACTTTATTTAATAATTAAATCTATGGCATTATTAAACATTTGTCAATGTAATCAGAGTTTCGAATATTCCCATTTCCCACCGTCTTTTGTTGGACACCTTTGGAAACATGGGAAATACGGGAAATAGTGGGAAATTATCGAATATAAAGCCAAAAATTTTCGCTCTATTTTTGCTCTATTTCCCATTTCCCACTCCATTTTGCTTTCCACATTGCCCAGTAGGAAATTGGAAGTTTCCCACTAGTGGTATTTCCCATTCGAAACCTTGAATGTAATGTAAAGAATTCATTTTCAGCGTATCAAAATTGTCATTGATTTGTGTTAACTCTTTTGATCCAGAATTTTAGGGAACTCATTCCAAACAACCCTCGAAGCAGAAAACTGAGCACTGACAATAAGCAGGGTTTTAAACGGCCTTATGATTCAACCTGGACCCAAAACGTTGCGGACAGTATCGCCGTGGTTGGAATGAGCTGCAAATTTGCTGGAGCAAATAACATAAACGAATTTTGGGATTTGATTGTGGAAGGATCGGAAGGAATTTGTAAAGTTCCCGAAGACCGATGGGATACAAAAGATTCTGAATTTTTGGAGACGCATGGTGGATTTTTGAAATGTGCGGTGGATGAATTCGATACGAAATTCTTTGGAATTAGCCCCCGGGAAGCAGAAAACATGGATCCGCAACAAAGAATTCTTTTGGAGCAAACTTGGGAAGCTTTGGAAGATGCCGGGATTAATCCTCAAGATCTCAGGGGAAGTAATACCGGAGTATTTATAGGAATGTGGCAAAATGACTATGAGAATTTACTGATAGAGTCACATAGCCACAGTAAGGATTTTATTAGGAATTATCTGGGATCCTCTTTTGCGTCTGCAGCAGCCAGAATTTCATTTCATTTGGGACTGACAGGTATCAATATGGCAACTGACGCTGCATGTTCTTCTTCGTTAATGAGTGTCCATCTGGCATGTGAAAATCTTAGACAGGACAAATGTCAATTAGCGATAGCTGGTGGAATCAATCTAATATTAAAGCCATTCAATCAAATGAGTGGGGAACATTTTTTGGCAGCCGATGGTCGTTGTAAAACATTTGATGAAAAAGTTGATGGATATGGTAGAGCAGAGGGCTGTGGAATTTTGATACTAAAAAGACTTTCAAATGCAATCAGAGATGGCGATAACGTTTTGTCAATAATTCGTGGGACAGGAGTCTCTCAAGAGGGTTTGACAAGCAGTTTGGCTACCCCAACAAAAAATAGTCAAGTGTTAGCTATTAGAACAGCTTTATTGTCTGCCGGTGTGAATTCATTGGACGTAAGTTATGTGGAAGCTCACGGAACCGGTACTATTAAAGGGGATGGTGTAGAAATATCTGCCATATCGGAAGTATATGGCGAAAACAGAGACGACCCTTTGTTTATTGGTTCCGTGAAAACAAATATTGGTCATGCTGAATCAGCTTCTGGAGTGGCGGGAATAATTAAAGTCATTTTGGCAATGAACAAAAGTATTCTTCCTCCACATAGGAATCTGAACAGATTGAATCCTTTAATTGATTTAAAATCTATCCCAGCTATAATTCCAAAGTCTCCCACGAAATGGGAGGCAGGTAAAAGTGGAGTTAGGATTGCAGGAGTGAGTTCGTTTGGAGTCAGTGGGACAAATGTTCACGTTTTATTGCAAGAAGCTCCACCTAACGGCAGGAACAAATTTAATAATTGTGAACGTCCGAAACATATTTTGACACTGAGCGCCAAATCGGAACAAGCGTTGAATGACCTTATTAATGATCACGAAGTACATTTAAATAAAAATCCGGAATTGAATTTAGCCGACTATTGTTTCACCGGAAATACCGGTCGTGCCCATTTTGCACAAAGGGTAGCAATAACTGCATCCTCAATAAGCGAAATGGTGCAAAAAATACGGAGTAAACAATTTCTGAAAAGTAGTGAAACGTCTGAGCGTCATTTAAAAATTGCATTTCTCTTTCCTGGCCATGGCTCACAATATTTAAAAATGGGCAAATTATTGTATGATACTCAACCTGTGTTTCGGGATTCAATGAATTGCATCTCGTCTAAATTGGAAAAGTATTTGGGAGAAAGTCTGCCCGGAATTGTGTTCGGAGACAACGGTGAATCTATGCAGAAGGCTTTATATGGTCAAATAGCCATTTCGTGCATTCAGTACTGTCTTCTTCAGCTTTGGAGAAGTTTTGGAATTACACCAGATTTAGTTCTGGGTCATAGTCAAGGAGAATTTGCAGCTGCATTAGCTGCTGAAATAATATCTCTTGACGATTTTGTGAAAATTGTGTACAGTAAAGGTGCTTTAGTAGAAAGAAGTTTTGGAATTACACCAGATTTAGTTCTGGGTCATAGTCAAGGAGAATTTGCAGCTGCATTAGCTGCTGAAATAATATCTCTTGACGATTTTGTGAAAATTGTGTACAGTAGAGGTGCTTTAGTAGAGATGCTACCTTCCAGTGGAATGTTGGCGGTGAAATGCGAGTACAATAATGTAAAGCAGCAAGTAGAAAATTTCCTTTGTAATAATGAGCAGGAGTGGATAGATGTCGCCTGTATTAATTCTCCTGAACAAGTTATATTGTCCGGGAAAATAGAAATCCTTGAAAAATTTGCAAAATTTTGTTCTGGAATTGGCATGAAAACTAAAATGTTGGAGGGTAAACATGCTTACCAATTCACGGGATATGGATTCTATTTTGCCAAAGTACCTAAAATATGCTTCGGTAATTAAATACAATTCCGCGAAATGTCCTTATGTGTCAGGTACTACAGGTTGTTTGTTAAAAGATTCTGAAATGAATGCCCAATACTGGGTAGACAGTCTTAGATATTCTGTAAATTTTGTAAACGCTATTGAAACAGCGGTTAAAGAGAAATGCAACGTTTTTATAGAAATCGGTGCTTTGCCACTGCTATTGAATTTGGGAAATCAATGTCTTTCAGGAGATCAATCTTTTGTTGATATTCTCTGGCTACCATCTATCAGACAAAATGAAGATAATTGGACAACAATGCTTGATTCTCTTTCTCAGCTCTATATAAAGGGACAGGACATTGATTGGGCAGGATTTGATTCACCTTACAGGAGACGAAAAATTTCACTGCCTTCATTACCCTTTCCAAAGACAGAAATATTGGTTTCAATCCAAAAAGAGACACGCAATTGCTATCGATGGCTTACTGCTGCACCCCTTGGTGGGTAGAAAGGTGGATATATCCATTCCTTACTATATTTTCCAAAATATTATTGACTTAGAAAATCTGCCGTATTTGTTTGATTATAATATTTGCAATAAAGTCATCCTACCTTGTGCAGCAATGTTGGAAATGGCTTTAGCTGCGGGTAGCTTAGCATTACATAGTTGTGATAATTTCGAAGATATTGTAACGTATTTAACTGTCCAAGATTTTAAAATCCTGTCTCCGTGCGAACTATCAAATGATTTCGCAAAAAAATCGGAAATTATCCTGAAACCTTTCATCAAAGATGGTTTCAATGGATTTTCTGTACAGCTACTGGCTAAGTCATTGCCAGAAGATTCAAAAATTTCTGAAGATCAACTTCAATATGCAGTTTGTAATTTTGCACCATTGCCTTTGAGTACCATCGGCCAATATCAGTCAGTTAATATTCATTCAATTAAACACCAGTGTGGAAACTCTTCTTCAGATACATTTTATAGCAAACTGTCTAAGGCTGGATTCTCTTTTGGTAAGGCGTTTAGGAGTATAAAGAATGTTTGGCATAATGAAAATGAGATTTTAGCACAGGTAGATGTAATTAAAGATGGTGGAAAGAATAAAATTAGCGATTATTTGTGCCATCCGATATTAATTGATACTATGATTCAGGTCTATTTGTTTTTTCATCTAAAATTCTCTACAGATCTGCAATTTCCTACTGCTATTAAGCAATTCACTTGGGTGGCAAGAAGTAATTGTAAGACTTGTTTTGTGTACTTGAAATTTGACCAATTAAAAAACGACAGCAATATAGTGCTGTACGACGAAAATGGTAATCCACTGGCAGCTATGGAGGGTATAACGTTGTCAAAGAGTACACTTACGTCATTTTCCAACAGCTTGCACTTAGGGATACTTCCAGAATTATATCAAGAGGTATGGCGGAATCAAAGTTCTTGTGCGGAAACTAATTGTCAGACTAATGAAATATTAAGCATTCCTGAAAAGGGTAAAAACGTTAAACAGTGGATAGCTCTTTGCAAAGATAATCTTTTGTGCAAAAATGCGAAAAAACTGTTTTTCGAATTTAACCAGAATATCTGCATAATTAACTTCCCAGAGGATAAAGACCAACTTATGGCTTTATTAAACTCTTTGGATGAAAATAATGTTGAAGGAATTATCTATTTTGGGAATTCAGTTGTTGATAAACAACCGAAAATTCCCGACTGTCATGACATTCTAATGCTATCACAGGCATTGATAACCAAAAATTTCAAATATCTAGTAAAATTTGCTGTTATCACACGAGGCGCTGTGGATGTGAATGATCAAAACCCGATTCTCTCTTCGGACGCGGCATATTGGGGATTTATTAGAACTTTAAAAAATGAGAATCCCCAAATGTTTGTCTGTTGTATCGATTTGGATCCTGATAGTTACTGCTTGACTTTCAATTTATTATCCGAGATAGTTTCCAATGATGGTTCAGATTATCAGGTAGCATTTAGACAAAATCAACGCTACTTGTTACGGTTGACAAAATTAAAAGAAGACTTACCTGAACTTCGAATGCCCAACAGCAGTCGTTTTTCCATTTGGCTTCCAGAGTCCAAATGTTATGATAGATTGCGATATGTCGCAGACCAAAAACGTGAACTCTTGGCAAATGAAATAGAAGTAACAGTTAGAGCATCCGGTTTAGATTTTAGAGATGTTTCGACCATTACGAAAGTTGAAGCGAGGCATAATTTTGGAAAATCCATTGGTATAGATTTCTCAGGTGTAGTGTCAGATATTGGATGTTACATTACCAAATTCAAAATAGGGGATTCTGTATTAGGAATATCACTGTCAGGATCAGTGTCAAGTCATGTCATTGTAACCGAAGACAATATTTGCTTAAAACCTAAAATGCTAACATTTTATGAAGCAGCAGCCCTTCCTTCTGCCTTTTGTTTGTCAAAGTTTAGTTTAAAAAGCGTTGCAAATTTAACTGAAAAAGACACAATTCTGATTCACGCAGCTTCTGATGCTATTGGGCTTTCAGCAATTCAGATAGCTCAGCAAATCGGATCTAAAATTATAGCAACTGCGAATACCAAGCGAAAAATAGCTTATCTTCGTTTCCTGGGAATAGAAAATGTTTTTGATTTGAGAGACACTTGTTACGAAGATATTATTTTGGACAACGGTGGAGTTGATGTCATTTTTAATGGTTCTACCGACCCTGATTTTGTGACAATGGCATTTTCTATTTGCAACATGAATGCCAGGTATATTGAAACAGACGGCAATTCACGATCTACAGACATACTTAAACTCAGGCCTGATGTGTCTTACATCAATGTAGACTTGGAAAAGATAAATGTTCACACTGTAAAAGAAATGATGGAAGAACTCCTATCATTGGTAAATGATGAAAGATATAAAACTTTGCCAATAGTAACATTTGATGGCATGGATATACAGAATGCATTTGATTGTTATAAAGAGGCTGAACATATTGGAAAAATAGTTATCAAAATCCCACTGGCTGAATCAGACAACTGCGGAATAAAATATAGCAGTCATCTCTTTAATGATGATAGTACTTATTTAATAACTGGAGGAACGGGAGCGATCGGCATGGAAGTAACAAAATTTATGGCGGAAAATGGAGCAAAAAATATTGTGCTAGCCAATCGAAATCCGCCAAACAAACACAGTCTAGATATCATTAATTTTCTTAATAGCAATGGCCGAAATGTTTTGACAATCCAATGTGACCTCGGAGATTTTTCAGAATGTCAAAACCTGGTGGCTACAATTGGTGATCCCGAATTAGGGCTACCCCCATTGAAGGGTATAATGCATGCCGCCGGTGTCCTTTCTGACGCTGTGATTTCTAACCAAACTTTCGAGAAATTTGACACTGTCTTCCGCCCCAAAGTGAATGGAGCCTGGAATTTACATATTCTTACATTAAATTGTAATTTGGAGCATTTTGTCATGTTCTCGTCTGTTGTTGGAATCTTTGGTCTTCCAGGACAGTCAAATTATGCTGCTGCAAATTCGTTTTTAGATTCTTTGGCGTCTTACCGATACTCTCTTGGTTTAGCCGGGACTAGCATCAATTGGGGAGCATGGTCATCAGACTTTGGAATGGCAAGTGATTCTGTATTAGGAAATGAAGGCAAATTTGGCATTTATCCCTTTTCACCCTCTCAAGGTATTTCTGCGTTGAGGTTTGTGCTAAAAAATAAATTGGTGCATGCTGTTTGTAGTAACATGAATATCGGGAGTTACATTGCAAACTTTCCAGACAGGAGGCGCTATTTAGAAGAAATTTCGGAGTCCAAAAATATTATTGTGCAAGTGGTAAATGATGAAATGGGTATGGAACAATTTAAATTAGAATTTCGAAATCGTTCATCAGATCGAAGTCAAGTGCTAGATTTTGTTGAAAAACATATAGAGAGATTATTAAAAAACATTTTAAAAATACAAAGTGAGGAAAAGATAGACAAATGCCAAAACTTTTTAGACATAGGGCTAGACTCGCTCATGACCATTGAATTGAAAAATAAAATGCAGTTTATGCTGGGTAGCTGTGTCTTAATTTCAACCACAACATTTGAAGATTATCCAACAATTGAAACTCTTGCTGGATTTGTATGTGACGCATTTGGTGATCACTAATGCAATTGAAAATCGATCGTTTAATATTGATATCCAAACTATTGAAACATAAAGGTAATCCACTTATGTCTTAAAATAGAAACATATTTTAATTATAATGTATTATCCTAGGCCCTAGACTCTAAAATAAGAAAGTATACCTGTTACAGCAACTGCGTATACCTTTAGGTAATCTTTTACAAGTAAATGTACTCCTGAATGAATTTACCCGCCAGACAAAAAAGCGCCACTAGCCCCACCCGCCCCACCCTATTTGTTTAGGTTAAATTACGAAAAATTAGGTTTTTCGGGGTGAGGCGATTGGGAATGGTAGGTCATTTTAGTTAGACCGATGAATTTACATTATTGGGGTTCCAAACTAAAGGAGGATTTTTGAGGATAGTACGAAAAGTGGAAATTCTATTGACAAACCAGGTTACCTAGTTCATTCCGAATGCCCGGTTGCTGATTATAGCCAATCGAAATGAACTGGCGGTAACCAAGTCCTTTCTCAAGGCTTAAATACAGGTGAGTACGAAACCATATAAAGTTATCTACTATAGACGTACCTTTGTTCTTGGCCTCCCCCGGTTTATATCATTTAAACATGTCAATTTTTGAACAAAACATTAAAGTTTAGTGTCAGATAAAAGTATTAGAAAGAAGACAAAGTCGCCACAAAAATATCTTCCTTAAAAATCGAGTTAGTTCGGCGGTGGAGCTAATATATACTCATTATGTATATTTCAATCTGAATGTTGTCGCTTTGAGTAACATAATAATTTGTGAAAACTTATAATTTATAAATTCTTACAAAACAACAAAATACTCTAAATGGTTAAAGACAAGTTGATATTTGAAATTCTCAATCTATTTATATTTTATACATTTTTGATGTTGGTAGGTATACATTTTACATTATTAAAATTCTACAGCTCATAAACATAAATTAAAATTATTGAAAGATCATTTTATTTGTTATTTTTACATGCAGAGTTGGTTGCGCGAAATATAGCGCTAATATTAAATGCCCTCATCGCCTGGGCTACCACGTTGCTGTTGACTGTACAAACTATTCACCTTCCTCTGAAATGGTCCAAAGTCAGGCAATCTATAAAATTATAAGCAATTAATCATCAACCTTTTCTGGATTATAATTCAGTATTAGTAGGCGAAATAAAGATAGCTTACAAAAAGTTTACTTTGAGATAAAGGAAAGTTATCTTGCTTCTCAAATTCCTGCAAAGATTTCTCCATGACGGCTTGTAATGCATGAGCATTTCCATTAGAAACACTGCAAAGGTCAGGCAGATGGCAATCGCAAAACATTCAAAGATTACTTTCAGATTTGACTGCAATGAGAACTTCTTAGGTAGCCGATTATAGTAATCCTCATGAGCCTTTAATTTTTCAACCGCCAAACTCACCACAAGCTGAAAAAAATCAACCTCTTTCGCGGATGTGAACAGCCCGAATTCTAGAAATTCCTGAAATGCTCCTTTAAAGTTTTCTGTAGAAATTGTACATTTAGGTACTTTTATGATGTTATTTGTGACATCTGAAAAAGGTATGCGGATGACTTTACCAATACTCGAGCATGCGGCAGAGTAT
>JABASH010006131.1:0-11054 GCA_019776445.1 Tomocerus maximus
CCCGATTTTTGGTACATATTTACGTACATATGCCAGTTTTTAGCACATATTTAAATACATATTTTGGGATTTTGGATAAATACATATCCTTCCTTTGATTATTAACTTATTACAAATTCAAAATTAATTTATTACTGGCTATATTGCGCGCTCATTTCACTTCTGTTAATTAGTTAGCGAAAATAGCATTCATTTATTCATCATAAAATTAGGAATTTATTGGCAAATTCCATCATTCATTTCCAGCATTCATTTTTTACACTTTTGTTGACTATGACTTGGACTGTGGTTCATGAAGTTATGAATACGAATGACTCATTTTGACTGACCATGACCTATTTAATTGACCTTTTCCTATTCTCTATTAACTCTAATGGTATATACAATCATACACTTACTAATAGTTATACACATTGCTACTTATATAGTTATGCTTATAATAACCTATAATTCACGTCACGAAATCTGATGTGTTACGTCACTAAGTCCCTCACAAGTCACAACCTCACAACAGTGCGTGTTGAAGTTATTTTTGCTGCAAAAAGTTTAGTCCGATTAGACCATCTATTTTTCCTAACACTATATAGTTTGGGATTAAAAAACTGGGACAATAAAATTAAATATGTCAAAATGGTGAAGTAGAACAGTTTGCAAATGATCATGATTTTTATCATTAGTATCTAAGTTAATATTCTTTTACATTAGGTTAAATATTTACATGAATGTGAGACTCGCAATCGTTTCTATTACGAGGGCAGAAATACAAAGTACTCTGTTTAGTGGAGACATTTTATTAATGCACCCCACCAACTACAACCAGGGTCGCATCCAGATGTGTCCTCCGAAGGAAATTTTTGACCTATTTTTCGTTTGTAATTTGATGTGCCCCATTGATTTTTTTTTCTGGTTGCGGCCCTGACTGCAATTACTTTCAGGGGAAACTCCACTCAACTAACGTGTGAGATAATCTACGATTGATATATTCATTTAGCTTTTTCCTACAATGGTAAATAAAAGGGAATTATGCTTTTGACTAGCATATAAAAAGACTTCAGCATAATAAAGTAGTTACGAAACATTTTATGACTTATTTTAAACAGAAAAACCAACATTACATACCAAAGAAGCCTGTACACAGTAGGAATGCCGAATGCCTTTGCATGTTTGGTTTTCTTGTGTATTCTTGGATGATAACTAAAGTGTAAATTGGATTGGATTAACTTTTCATTATGCGCATGAAACAAAATTTTTCGCATGCTAATAAACAAAAGTGGCATCATTAGCATATTATGTAGGTATTTATTTATCTCTCATACGATTCACTCAATTCAGTTCCTAAATTCAATGCTCAAAATAAATTGAATGAGAAAATTGACGGAATATTAACGATGTATTTTTAAGGCTGAGTCACTTGTAGATTAAGCCCATAGCTAGGACTAAGGACTTCAGATCGCTATTTACATCTATACCAGGCTTTACCCTTTCGCTATCGTAAAAACTCTTGCATACTACTTTCTTAATCAAAGTGTTTACTCATATAGTGTCCATTTTATAGTAATTAAAATAAAATTTCAATTGAGTAATATATCGTGTCGCGTATAATAATAAGCCTTCCGAAATACAAAGTTTTGTCTTTGCCGAATCTGCTAGCATTAATTTGTAAACTGAAAATAAAAATCACATTACGATAGTTATTATTAACATTAACATTGGCAAAAGTATTGGTCTATATCGGCTGCTACAAATATAATCGGATAAATTATGCACGGTAAGATTGTCGGATTACATCCCATACCAAAAGGAACCAAAGTTTATTATTTTCATCATCATTGATGAAAACAGCAGCTAATTTAGTTTTTCGAATGTATTTTTACAGATATCCAGGCCTGGGTGACATTTTCCAAAAATGAAAATGAGTCGGTCCAGGCTCTTGTTTTGGCACAATCTCTTCGAAGGGTTAACACTTCAAGAAAACTTGTGATTTTTGTTTGCGGGGAGCCATTTTCTCAAGAAATCCGGTACTAAACTTTAACCTCTGCTTCACTTGGAATTATAGAACAATTTTTTGTTTCAATTTTAACATTTGTTTCATTTATTCGCAAATAGAGAATTGTTGGACAAAAATTTTGATTTGGTCGTTGATTTGGATGACAACTATTCAAACAAAAATGGAATTAAAGATCTTTCTGAGTCTTGCGAAATTATGGCTAAGGCCCAAATGTGGAAACTTCAACTATTCAAGAAATGTGTTTACATCAGTCCCTCTCATTTGGTAAGTAAATAGTATTCATATATTTGTAAATATTTCAGTTGGAAGGTGATATTGTGATATTATTGGTTTTCAACTAATTAAGTATAACTGCTAACAGGTTTTAAAAAACTGTGACGAACTCTTTGAAAAAGGTGACCTATCAGTTTGCTTAAAGGAAGATGCTAGTTTGGAATCTTCTTTGTTTGTGTTTGAGCCATCGTTTCTAGTATGGGCAGAAATTGGGAAAATAATTCATTTACAAAACCAAACGAACGGTAAAGGCAAATACAATACAATTAATTTATGGATACAAAAATAATTTTGTGCCCTATGAAATTTTACTATGAAATTTAGCGTAAAAAATTCTAATCTAAATCATTTTCAGGAAATTCTACTGCGAAGCTTTTAAAACAATGGAGGATAATGAAAGGCATGGGAAACAATACTACTCTGCCATCCCTGTACTCCAAAACGATTATGGAACACGATTGTTTCACACAGTGAGTTTTACAGTTCGTGTTTTGTTCCCTCAATTTCATAAGTAAAACTAATTGCAGTCAGTCAGACAACTTCGCTTTTAAATTTTCTGGGTTTTACTATTTCCAGGTTTCCTCCAGAGATTAAAGCCGTAAAATTGTATGCAAGTAACACTAATCACTTGTTACCTCCGTATCACCAGGAGAATTCTACCACTGGCCCATCGGTAATTATCGACGAAATCATAAAATCATTAGTAATTTATAATTTGTAAAATGGAAAGAGCTTGACCATGCCATTTTGGAATGTTTTAGATGTTCTTGCAAGTATGGAGGGAAATTTTCCTGCAAGATATTTTTCCTCTTCTTCCTCCGTCGAATGTACATTTTCTGCTTAAATATATTCTCACGATTATCATATCATCAAATTCAATATCATTATATCAGTTTCTCGCTTTTTGTAGTATTACCACGAGATTGCTAGGAATCAAGATTATTTTGAAGAACTTTCGAAGAGAAGATCAAATGCCACATCTAGCTTGAAAACGGAAAACAATTTGCTGTCTCCAGATATTGCAGAAGAGTCGATTGCCGTCATTGGTATGAGTTGCCGTTTTCCTGGGGCGAATACTATAGATGAGTTTTGGGAGTTGATGCTTCATGGCGAAGATGCAATCACTGCAGTTCCCGAAGACCGATGGATTCCGAGGGAGAAAGAATATGATAGTACAAAAGCGGGGTTTCTAAAATGTCCTGTGGATATGTTTGACGCAAAATTTTTTGGTATTAGTCCAAGAGAAGTAGAAATGATGGATCCCCAACAGAGGATGCTACTGGAGATTTCATGGGAAGCTTTGGAGAATTCTGGGATAAATCCCGAAAGTTTATCGGGAACAGGGACAGGGGTATATACCGGTATTTGGCGACATGACTACGAAGTCCTTTTATTAAAGGCAACAAATTTCAGTGGAGAGTTTCAAAGAACATACCTGGGGAATGCTCACGCTGCATCCTCCGGGCGAATTTCGTACCATTTGGGGTTAAATGGTCCGAATGTAGCAACGGAGTCAGGATGCTCTTCATCAATGGTGAGTGTTCACCTAGCATGCGAAAGTTTACGTAGGGGTGATACCAAAATTGCATTAGCCGGAGGGATTAACTTACTTCTTAGACCATTCACCAGAGACACAATGTTCGCAAAGCACGTTTTGGCAGCTGATTTCCACTGTAAAACTTTCGATGAGAAAGCAGACGGTTTTGTCAGGTCAGAAGGTTGTGGTGTTCTTGTGCTGAAAAAATTAACCGATGCGGTAAGCGATAATGATAAAATCTTAGCTGTCATAAGAGGATCAGCGCTATCGCAAGAGTCAGTATCCCACACCACAAGTTTTGGAACCCCTAGCTCTGATGCTCAAATGTTAGCAGTCAAAAATGCATTGAAACGTGCAAAGATTGATCCTCTGGATATAAGTTACGTCGAGGCACACGGTACGGGTACAATTCGTGGGGACCCTACGGAGGTGGTTGCAATAGCTGCAGGTTACAGTAGCCCACATCGCGAGAAGCCTTTGTTGTTAGGATCGGTGAAAACCAACATTGGACATGCCGAATCTGCTGCAGGAGTGGCTGGTTTAATAAAAGTTATTTTGTCAATGAACAAGAAAATAATTCCACCGCACAGAAATTTGGACGTTTTGAATCCAGCGATTAATTTGGAATCCATTCCAGCGGAGATTCCATTGACTCCAGTCGAATGGAAATCTGAGAATTCCAAGCCAAGAATTGCAGGGGTTAGTTCTTTCGGAATTAGTGGCACAAACGTTCACATGATACTCCAGGAGGCCCCAATAGAGGAAGCATTAAAAAATAGTCGAAAGATTTTCTCTTCCAAACACTATGAACGTCCTCTACACATTTTCACACTTTCGGCCAAATCTGAATCGGCACTGGGTGATTTGATTTCCAATTACCAATCAACTTTCAGTGCGAATCCTAATATTTCTTTAGTAGATGCAGCTTATACTGCCAATTCGGGAAGAGCTCATTTGAAGCACCGGGTTGCTGCTATTGGCCAGGATTTACTTCAAATTAGGCAGGCATTAGCCACGAATTCGTTCATGCGTGGAAAAGTTGGGGGTAAAAAGCCTAAAATTTGTTTTCTATTTCCGGGGCAAGGGGCTCAATACGAAGGAATGGGTAGAGAACTTTACAGTACCAACCCAGTATTCAGAGATGCAATGGATAGATGTGCTTACAGTTTGAAACAACATTTAGGCATTTCCTTATTAGATGTCATGTGGGGAAAGACATCAGATCCCAAAATGAAAACAATTAATGACTCACTTTACAGTCAAACTGCTATATTTTGCGTAGAATACAGTTTACTCCAAATGTGGAAGAGCTTTGGGGTTAACCCAGATGCAGTCATTGGTCACAGTTTAGGGGAGTTTGCTGCGGCCGCTGCTGCGGAGATTTTAGATATCGAAGATGTGGTAAAACTCGTTTACATTAGGTCACATCTTATTGATAACCTGCCTCATGGGGGTATGATGGCAGTTAAGTCTTGTATTTCTGTGGTGAATCAACTCCTGACACAATTCGCCCAAAATCCACAAAATGATTGGATCGATATCGCTTGTATCAACTCAAGTGATCAAGTTGTCCTAACTGCTAGGAAGGAGACACTTGCAAATTTTGCAGTGTTGTGCTCCGAAAAGGGGATTAAAACTTACGTAATTGCTGCTACCCACGCTTATCACTCCCGAGATATGGAGGTTATCTTGCCAGAATATTTCAGCCATGCATCAGCAGTAAATTACAAAAGAGCAACTTGTCAATATATTTCTGGAATGACAGGACGATTACTTCGAGAAGATGAGGTAGGGGCTCAGTACTGGATTGATCATTGTCGATTCAGTGTAGATTTTGTATCGGCAATTCAGACAGCTCATGATTTAGAATGTCAGATTTATATTGAAGTAGGACCTCATCCGATTCTGCTGGCTCTTGGTATGGACAATTTGTCCCAAAGAAGTTTGAGCCAAGAACTCTTGTGGCTCCCTTCAATGAATAAAAAAGAAAACGAGTGGAAAACATTGTTGAACACAGTCGCCAAATTGTACATCAATGGTGGTGAGATCGATTGGAAAGGATTTGATTCGCCTTATCAAAGGAATAAACTCCATTTGCCCGTTTACCCATTTCAAAGACAAAAATACTGGTTTGATTCGAAAATTGAAGATTCCACTGTAACTTTTAATACGAATCTTCTTCATCCTCTTCTGGGGAGGAAAATCCCTCTCGCTGCACAGGATCACATTTATCAACATTCTTTACAGTTGAAAAATATAGCGTATTTAAGAGATCATAAAATTGCTAGTAAACTAATTATGCCTTTTACGGGAATGTTGGAAATGGCTCTTTCAGCGGGGTGTTGTGCTCTACAAGGCAACGATGATTTCATGTCAACTCCAATCATTCCATTGCAAATAGAAAAATTCCAAGTTGAATCCCCAATGGAATTGGATGAGAACTGTCATAATCAATTACAAACTTGTGTTTCGAAAATTGAAGATGATGGCTTCAATGGATATCAAATCTCGGTTCACAAACAATATATTGACGAAACACAAAACAGGAAATGGAAGCGTCATGCTGTTGGCAGATTCGCCCCATATTCCGCTCACAAAGAAATTATAGTTTCCCAAAACATAGATTTTGGAGAGATTCAAAGCAGGAGTATACATTCCAATACAGTTGCATTGTATTCGGATCTACCCAAGATTGGTGTAGGCTTTGGAGAAAGATTTCAGAGCATCGTAAACTTTTGGAAGAATGAAAATGAAACTTTGGCGGAAATGCCAACACCAAAAGACAGTGGGAATATAAATGACTATCTTTGTCATCCAATTTTAGTTGATGCAATGGTACAAGCTTGCTTATTTGGCCCGAAGGAAAGATCCCAACTTCACCTTCCAATTAGTATGCAAAGATTTATTTGGTTTGCAAAAAGCGATGCCAAAAGGTTCTTTGTCTACAGTAAAAGGGGAAATAATGGCGAATTTACTCAACTTGGCCTTTACGATGATATGGGGAAAATGTTGGCCTTAATGGATGGACTTTACTTGGCTAAAACAACTGTAGCAGCGTTTGTTGGAGCTGTAAATTCTCAAAAAAACAAATTGCCAGGATTATACCACGAGATTTGGAGACCAAATAGAGGACCTTGCATGTCAAGATTGAATTGTTCGTTGCTACCATCTCTCGAAGGTATAAAAGGAAAGCTGAAAAGTTACATTGAAGAAATGAAGGAGAAAACCCTATCCGCTTTGCCAATTATTTCGACATCTGACACGATTTGCTATCTATATATCCTCAAAGCATTTAATGATATAGGATGGAGACCGGAAATTGGTGATATCATTGAGTCCAATGAGTTCTTACGCCAGTTTAATATAGAGCCGCGCCATCATGGACTCATTCAGAGATACTTAGATATCTTGGCCGAAGAAGGTATCTTAAGGAGTGTTACCAGAAATTGTATAGAAGTTGGGTCTTCTTGGCAGGTATCAATAGTTCCGAAACCAATTTCAGAAATTGCTGCTGAAATCGAAGATTTAGAAAACTTTATAACTAACAAAGATCATGAATACAATGAAGCCATGGCACTCCAAAAAGTTTGTGGCAGAAATCTAGCGGGTATTCTTCAGGGAAAGACTTCAGCTTTGTCGATTTTGTTTCCTGAAAATCTCGAAAAACCGTCAGCTGAAAAGCTATACACTGAAATGCCACCAATGATAAGGGGCTATGATACGATTAAATATATTATAGAAAAGTCTCTCGAACAATGGAAGGGTCAGAAAACTTCTCCCATTGTTCGCGTGTTAGAAATCGGAGCAGGTACAGGTGGCACTTCACAGTACATATTGTCAGCATTAGAAAACTCTGGTGTTCCTTTTATTTATACGTACACAGATATTTCTCCGGGTTTGCTATCTCAATCTAAGATCAAATTTGAAAAATATTCCAAAAACATGGAATATTCCTTACTAGATATAGAAAAAGATCCTTTGATTCAAGGTTATGCTCCATATAATTACGATATTGTTGTAGCTTCAAATGTGTTGCATGCCACCGAAAACATCAAGACAACTATTACGAACAGCAGGCGTCTGTTAGTTTCATCGGGTTACTTCATAATTTTTGAAACTCTCAACGCAGTTCGTAATAATGACATTATCTTTGGTGTTCTGGATGGCTACTGGCGTTTTTCGGACTATGATTTGAGGCCTCGGCATACTCTAATGAGCAGCCAATCTTGGTGTACTGCTCTTGAACAAAATGGCTTTGAAGCCACAACTGCAATAAACTCTTCAGAAGAATGTGGGGTTGTTTGTGGTGTGGCCTCTAAAATCTTGATGAGTTACCAGGAAATTTTGGATAATATGATAGCTGCTCCTTGCTGGATAACAGTATCATCTGGTGGAAACTTAGGGGCCACAGTCTCAAGCCATTTACAGAGTCTTGGCAGAATGGTGCATTCAGTGAAAAGATCAGCTAAAGATTTCAAAAGCGAATTTATCTCGCTTATTCAGCAACTGGTGGCAAACGCCAGATCTATTGAAGGGATTTTATACTTTGGAGATGAAAGTTTTTCGTCAACTGCACAAAAGACCCTTATTGGGGGTATCCTGGATATCTGCCAATATTTATTATCTGTGAAACAAATCAACCTTCCGAAATTGGTCATTGTGACCCAAGGTATGATTCATGTGGAAGACCAGTCAGCGATTAACCCTTCAAATTCCACACTGTGGGGCTTCATGAGGTCCTTTATCAACGAACATCCAGTCTACAAAACACTTCTGATTGATGCGGATCCTGAGGATATCGACACTGAAATAATAGCAAAAGAAGTAATCTCAGAAATGTTTTCTACAAATTATTCAGACTATCAAATAGCTTTTAGGGAAAACAAACGCTTTGTATTACGGCTTACAAAGTTGGAATCCCCACCCCGTGACCTTAGATTCCCAAATAGTGAACGCTATTCCATTTTTCTTCCTCAAACACGGGCCATTAGCGATTTACAGTTTGGGGTTTCATCTAAAGGACGTTTGCTACCCCATGAAGTAGAGATTGAAGTGCGGGCCGCCAGTCTTAATTTTCGGGATGTAATGGTCATCCTTAAACCTGAAGGCTACTATACAAAAGCAGATGTGATAGGGACAGATTATGCCGGGGTCATTTCTGCCTTGGGCTCACATGTTAAAACATTTTCAATTGGAGATTCGGTTTTTGGCATGGGATTTTCAGGCGCTATTTCCAGCCATACTACTGCTTCTTCGGAAACCTTATGCCTAAAACCGAGTAACATCACTTTTAACGAAGCTGCGGCATTGCCAACTGTGTTTCTTACAGCTTACTATTGTCTCGTTCACGTGTCAAATTTAAAACCGAAGGAAACGGTTTTGGTCCACGTTGCTTCTGGTGGTGTAGGTTTGTGTGCAATCCAAATTGCTCAAATACTAGGAGCTAATATCATTGTTACAGCAGGGACGAAAAGAAAACGGGCGTATTTAAAATCATTGGGGATTCAACATGTATTTCACTCTAGAAACACCGAATATGGCAAACAAATTATGTCTGTCACAAATGGCAAGGGTGTTGATATCGTCCTTAATTCACTTACTGGACCTAATTTCAAAGAAACGACTCTTTCGGTGTGCACTAAAGATGCGAGGTTCGTGGAAATGGGGAAAGTCGCTATTTGGCAACCGAAAGAAGTCGCTTCGTTAAGACCGGATGTGAAATACACTGTAGTGGATTTAGAACAGGTTGATGACAACACCATTAGTGAGATGACATCAAAGATGTATCAATTATTGCACGGAGGTCATCTGAAACCTTTACCATACATCAGATTTGATGCCACACAGTGTAGAGAGGCCCTCACATACCTACAGAGGGCTCGTCACATTGGCAAAATTGTTATAGCCATGCCAAAATTGGCAACTATCGAGGGAAATTTGCAGGTGACTAAACCCATATTTAGCGAAGAGAGCTCCTATCTTATTACAGGAGGCTTAGGAGCCATTGGGCTGGAAGTTTCTAGTTTCATGGCCAAATATGGTGCCCGTCATATTGTCCTTGCCAATCGTAAAAGCCCAAACCAATATTCCGCAGCTGTCGTTAGTAAATTTAAGAAATTTGGTATCCATGTTGTCTATCTTCAGTGTGATACAGGTAACTTCGAGGAATGCCAAGAATTATTGAAAACTATAAAGAATCCGAATTTGAATTTACCTCCCCTAAGGGGAATAATGCATGCGGCAGGCACTGTCTCTGATGCAACGATGATCAACCAAACTTGGGAGAAATTTGAATCGGTTTTCAATGCTAAGGTTAATGGAGCATGGAACCTCCATTGTCTTACAAAAGATTACAACTTGGAGCATTTTGTCCTTTTTTCTTCCATTACTTCCATTTTGGCTCCCATAGGACAAATCAATTACTCGGCAGCAAATGGATATTTAGACGCTTTGGCTTACTATCGAAATTCCCTTGGGCTAGTTGCAACCAGCATCAACTGGGGTTCTTGGTACGTTGAAATAAACAAATGATCTTTTAAAAAACAGTATTAAAATAAAATTGGAAATAAAAACAATTCTTTTTTAGGTTGAGTACTGGTGTTGCCGAAAACACGGCCGTGGGAAACGATGGGGCATATGGAATCAAACCATTTAGTCCAGGTAATCTTTTTAATCCTGCATGACTTACTCAGAAAATGGAAGATATCACATCGTATACATTTGTTTACATAAATAATTATCATTATATTTTCAGCTCAAGGTATTGCATCATTAAAGTTTCTCATGAGTTCGCAATATCTTCGAACGACTGTAGTCAACATCGATCCTACAGCTTTCTTGGCCATTTTCCCACATGCATCAAGTTATTTGGAGGAGATCACTACTCAATCTTCTAGTGAAAAAGTAAATTCAACCGGCCCAGTATTTGACTCGGCATTGTTTTGGAAAGAGGTCTCTTCGCTGTCAGGAGATGAGAAACAGCACTACATTAAGATTCAACTACAAGTTCTGATCAAACAAGTTCTAAAAATGGTAGAATCAGAGAGCATTGATGAAAGCCAAAATTTTATCGATATGGGGATGGACTCGTTAATGACAGTCGAAATGAGGAATCGGTTACAAGCTGTGTTAGGTGACAAAATCACTTTGAGTTCGACCACACTCAGTGATCATCCTACTGTATCAAGCTTAGCAGAATTCATTGGAAATGAATCGATGAAAAACTAGATAATTTTA
>JABASH010006132.1:0-11054 GCA_019776445.1 Tomocerus maximus
TCCCACTGCCCCGAGAAGGAAAGTGGGAAGCAAAATTACTTAGTGTGTGTGCAAATAATTTATGCTTTTAGATTATACGTTTCCTGCATTTGACATAAACTGCTTAAAATAAAAGATTTCCATTTTAGTTATAAATCTTATGGAATAACTTATCTACTGCCTAACTATCATATATTATGTTCATAAAATTCAATGAAAACAAAAAGTCTCCAATTTTGGAATTAATTTATTGCGTTTTTACTTGTTCTTACTCAAATTCGTGTTTGTAAATAGGAAATTTTGCACTTTTTCACATTTTTGTGGATCGTCGTGTGTCGGATGGGATGTAGTCGGGCGTCGGGTAGGGAAGGTTTTTTCGGTGTCGGGTGGCCAGTGGGATGTAGTCGGGTGTCGGGTAGGAAAGGTTTTTTCGGTGTCGGGTGTCCAGTGGGATGTAGTCGGGTGTCGGGTAGGAAAGGTTTTTTCGGTGTCTGGTGTCCAGTGGGATGTAGTCGGGTGTCGGGTGGGAAAGGCGTCGTCGGGTAACGTCGGGTTTCGGGCGTCGGGTGGGGTTTAGTCGGGTTTTAACGTCGGATGGGGTGTAGACGGGCGTCGGGTGGGCCGGAGTCCTGTGTCGGGTGGTCGGTTATCGGTGGTCGGGTGTATTAACTGAGCCGGCTTAATTATGAATGAGCTTCATTTTTGGGCCCCATTGGAAACCTCCATCCTTCGTGGCAAGTATCCGTGTTACGAAATGAACTAACTAAATACTTGCTGGGCCCGGCCGAATATTATCTGTCTTGCTGGGGGCCTAGTATTACCATCGGCAACATTTAATGAACGTTTATTTCATTTATTTTATGTTCATTTCAATATATTGACGCTTATTTTATTCGTGCTATTTTGTTTAACGATATGAAGGCTATTTTATTTAATTAAAGCCTTTTTAATTGTATTACGGCTTATTAATTTAATTGAAGCTTTTATGTAAATTAATTAAGGCTTATTTAATTTAATTGAAGCTCATGTTATTTAAATAAGGCTCATTTTAATTAATTAAAGATTATTTTACTCAATTAGAGATTATTTTTTATTAATGTTGGCTAATTTTTATCAATTTCTATGCTGGAAATTGTACATTTGTAGGATTAACTGCAGAATTTGTGGTTCGTTCAGGCGTGTATTGTTTGGTTGGACTAGGTGGACTTCGGATAGTTTTGGGTACGACTTTCTCCTTACAACTTTACTTTACTTGGGTTTTCTTGCTTCAATGTCCTAAATGCAGCGAAGATAATTACTACTCGCCACCCAGCCGTAAGTGGTGGAATCGTGCCGGGGCGCAACATTTATATTGGTCAATTCTGCCTCGTGCCTCGTACCGTTGCAGTGTGCTTTGAGTTGACCAACGGTCCAATTCTAACCTGTCCGGTGTTCAACTCTGTCCACCCACACTGTCCAGTTTTAGTTCTTATTGTTAGTTAGTCAGTAATCAGTAATTAGTAAAAAAAATAGTTAATATGTCTAAGATATTGGAAAACACAATTTATAGCTGACAACAGTCAGTAATTATAATTTTGGTATTTCATATTTGTTGCCTATTTCTATTTCGTATTATGTTAAAAGGTTTTCGCCTAAATACGCATGCCCTGTACAGGTTCAATAATTGTAATAGATGTTGTAATAATATAAATTCCTTATTATTTTGACAGGTAATATTTACTTTTCAAATTGGAAATTACAACACTAACTTCTCAAAATTATAAAACCTGACACCTGAAAAGACAATCCTTGAAAACTCAAAGCAGAGCAGTCATTGTTGACATACTGACAAACCAGTTTCGATGAGATATACATTTTTGTAAAGTGGTTTGCTTATTGCTGACGGTTTTTTTTGCCAGAATTTACCTCAGCCAGTGCTGCGTGCTCTTCTGCGGGCTCTTATGCGTGTTTGTTACGCTGTACATTGGGATAAAAGTAATTATTTCTTTATTAATTTTTAATTTTAAAGTTTTTTGTAAATATTTACGTTGTTTGGCAATATTTTTTTGTTTAATTGTACATTGTCAAGATGCCGAAAAAATACGACTTGTGTTCTTCAGTTGACAAAGTGGAAGAAGATGACAAAAATATTTTGCGTATGCCGAAAAAGTATTTAAACCAATTTGGCTTCATCAATTACGATTATTCCGGGCAGAAACCGTGGAACAGCTGCGATGAAGCGAAAGAAAATATCCACCTTCCACCCTACATGTTTGTTACTACCAATATATTGGGACTTAATTGTGAAATGGTTCAAGTTGGTCTACTGAAAATTAACTTGGGTCGGATTTCCATTGTCAATGCATATGGCTACTGTATCTACGATACTTTTGTAAAACCACAAGACGAGGTCACAAGTTATCGGACGAAACACACTGGGATTAAAGCTGAGGACTTAGAAAATGGTTAACTCATTCAATCATTCATCATCATTCAATCATTCATTTCATTCAATTAATTCAAGTTCATTAATTAATAATTAATGAAATCATTTAGAACAAATATATTCTAAAAGTATATCTTAATTCAATTAATATTTACAGCTTTGGATGAAGGCGTCGTGCTGAAAAAGGTTGCTGAAATAGTGGCTGGGAAAACTCTGGTGGGACATTCCTTTCATAATGACCTTTACGCTCTTGGGCTATCTAACCACCCTTTGAGTCTTATTCGAGACACAGCTGTGTAATTATTTTTATTTTCTGTTTAAGTCAATCAATATAAATAGAACTTGATTTCTGAGCATTTGTAAACAATCACTAATGTCATAAAATAAATATTTTCAGCTACTACAAACGAGAAATGAATACAGACGTTGCAATGTCACTGGAAGACCTAATAAGCCTGAAGTTTACCTGTATAGCAGAACGTAAGGAGCCAAATCCCGTAAGTAATGTTATATTAATGTTTAATTACATAAAACTAAGAAAAAACATGCGAAAGGGTTCAAAAACAATCTTAATTAGATAATTAGTAATTAATTATTAATTGATGACTGCTATGTAATGTTAATAAATAGACAGTGATCGCAAATAATGAAAAGTAAGTATTGGAGAGTAAATAATTGTTTTAAAAACTTTTTACAGATTCAAAACGCTCAAGCAGTAGTAAGATTGTATTTGCTGAGTCGTGAGAAATGGGAAAATGATATTGTCGAACGGTAAGTTTATTTGAAATAACGATTTTTTGCATAAAATATGTAATTTTGCTAATGAATATTTTTGAAATATAAGGCGAGAAAAGGCAAAACTGACTTTCGATCCAAAATCTGGAGCTTTTGCTGTGGATATTTCTGAGATGCACGTGGCGCCTACTGAATCGGATTTATTTGCCGACTCAAAGAAAATTTTCTTACGTAAAAACAAAGTGATTGGGGCTTATTCTTCGTGCGCAGAATATCTAGATGTGCAATTTCGACTGCTGCAAGAAGATTTCTTAATCCCCCTTCGGGAATTAGTAAAAACTGTGCAGGAACGGCGACAGAGTAGGGATGCTCTGTTTCAAGGGGTGACAATTCTCGGAAACTCGAAGGTGAGAGGGCCAACAGTGATCTTGATCCCCATAGAAGGAAACAACTTGAAAGATCTTGATGGGAGAGAATCTAAAATTTTCATGAATGGTTCTTTATTGCTGCTGACACCTGACGACTTCAAGACAGTGAAAATGGCAACGGTGATATTCCGACCGAAGAAAAACATGCACAAACGAACTTCTGTTGCAATGCAGCTTCGCGTAAAGTTTTCTGACGATGGACCCAGCTGGAGTCATAATAATAATAGTTTCTTAATGATGGAGAGCCCGGCATTCTACGACGCGTACAAACATTCCTTAGAATACTTGCGGACTGTGAACCTACATCTTTTCCCAATGAAAAAGTACATCGTGGATGCTGTAACAGAAACTGAGCCACCTATGTATATGAAATCTGTATCGAAGAAACTAGATTTTTCTGTTGTATTAAATTCAAAGGAGCATCGAAAGGCTGCTCCGTTGGATTTGCAAGATTGGCCAACTGCAGAAGAACTTAACTTGGACAGTTCGCAATTCGAAGCTTTTCAGAAAGCTATTACTCAAGAGTTAACCATAATTCAAGGTCCTCCTGGAACTGGGAAAACTTTTATTGGAATCCAGATTGTCAAATTACTTTTGTCAAATCCCTGGCTGCTCAATTCCCCAATACTCATTGTTTCGTATACAAATCACGCACTGGATCAGACACTCGAATATATTTTGGATTTCATAACCAAGGAATTATGTGACGGAGATTTGAAAAAAGCTCAGCAGATGATTCTCCGTATTGGTGGAGGGACAAAGTCCGAAGTTGTTCTACCTCTGACCTTATCTTTCAAGGTGGAGAAGAATGCAGAGAAGTTTATGCAAATGGACCATCTTGATACCCTGAAGAAAGCCCTTGCACCGGTACAAGACTTGAATTTCGAAGGTCTGCTTATTGAACATGGAATTCTGGATTTCGAAAGGTTGCCGAAGGAAATTCTCCTCAAGTTGCGATTGAATCGCGATAGTTTCAAAGTTTATGAACAATGGGGGAGAATTCATAAGCAAATGCAGAAGAATCCAATAAATTGGTTTGGGCTTAAAGAATCTCAAAATCCTTGGCCATATATTGAAAAGGAGGGGTTGTTTATAGTTTCATTTGATTCTCAGTTCAAGATTAACTTCCATGAACGGATTCTTGCAGTTAGAGACCAAATATTACTGGATGAAACACTAGAAGATTCAACTTTTGATGATATTGCTTTGGAAAGGAAACGCAATGAAGGAGCTCGATGGGTTTACTATTTCATTCTGGTTAAGTTCGTCAAGAAAATTATCGAGGGGCTTAAGATAGAGCTTGAAATTGTGCTGAAAGAAATGTCGGAGCTAGAACATTTCCTACCTGAAAGCAAGTGCATCAAAGCCGCAAAGGTTTTTGGAATGACAACGTCTGGAGCTGTGAAGCACAAGGACACTGTTCTTTTGACACAACCAAAACTTATGATCGTAGAGGAAGCTGCACATGTACTCGAGGCTTTTGTTGTCACTTCCCTAACTGAGCACTGTCAGCAGATGGTCCTCATTGGAGATCACAAACAATTGAGACCGTTGACTGGGGACTACGGTCTTGCCACTGAATACAAATTTGATATATCTTTGATGGAGAGACTCGTCAAAAATGGAATTGATCAAGGAAATCAAAACTGGACGCAACTTAAAGTTCAGCACCGAATGCGCCCTGAAATTGCACGTATGGTCTGTCCGGCAATTTATAAAGTTCTGCATAACCATCCAGACGTTTACAATTATCCAGATGTTAAAGGCGTCAACAAAAACCTGTTTTTTGTCGATCATCGAAGTACAGAGGGAAGGGTTAGTAATTAAAATGCAGATAATTATTGCGACTAACATAAGGTAGACTGAAAATGACAAAAACTATATTTTTTTTCAGTTTGGCTTTTGTATAAATTCGTTACAAATTTATTAGTTTGTTTTCACTACCAGTCTACCTTATAGCAGTCCCAATAATATCTCTCGGATAATTGTTATGATTTAAAATATAATTCTAAATAATTTTGTATTTCATTTTAATTATTGACTACTTCAAAATAGTTTTTAATGTTCTATATAGGAAGGAGGATCTAATAGTTACTTCAATGAATATGAAGCAGACTTTCTCTCTGGTTTGGCCAACTACTTAGTATGTGATGGCGGCTACAGTCCCAGACAAATCACCATAATCGCTACCTACTTGGCCCAGAAAACATTGATTGAAAGCGTAACTTAATTGAACTTGATAATTATTTATAATTATCCATTCTTATCATTTAAAAAATGTAACATTTTTTTCTAAATTGTAGAAACTCCAAGATTCTGATGCGTGCAGCAGCTTAAGAGTTAGCACTGTCGATTGCTACCAAGGAGAAGAAAATGATATCATCCTTCTGTCTTTAGTCCGCAACAACTACGGCAACGATGTCGGATTTTTAAGCACAGACAACAGAGTGTGTGTTGCATTATCTCGGGCTCGGTAAAATATTCATAAATTAACTAGCCAAATTTTAAATTGGAAATTATTTAATTTATTTATTTTTAAATCTCAACAGTCACGGGTTATTTATTATGGGGAACATGCCCAGTTTAAAGTCAAGATCCACCACATGGTCGAAAATAAATGCCGCTCTGGTAGAAATGGACAGCATCGGTCCTTTATTGCCACTTACAGATGAAAATTTGATGCTTAAGAAAGACGAAGTTGAAGAAGAATATAGAATTGACGATTCGGTTTCCTGTATTGATCAATATGAAAATTGTGACGAAGATTTTGCTTCTGAAAATGAGAATCACAAAGCAAAAAGTTTTCCATCTCGGTCTGATGGAAACTCAAGCGAAGAAAGTTTTGATAGCCAAGATCTAAAAATGGAGATTATAAAAGATAACAAAATTATTGGCAAAGGAATGGATTCATCTGGACAGAAAATGAAAAGAGATGATGCGGAGGAATATCAAGGTGAACCAAATGTGGTCGTTTTACTTTGTGGACATACGCAGATTTCTTGCGAAAATGCTTACAAGGTCGAAAAAGCGTGTAAAGTGTCCGTTATCAAAAAACTGTCATGTGGACATCAGCAAAGAGTCGAGTGTCATCAATCTGCGTCGATTACTGAATGCAATGTGTTCATTGAATATGATTTGCCATGTGGGCATGTGAAGAAAGTCTCCTGCCGGGAAAATTCATCAGTTGGTCTGATTAGGTGCGATCTCGAAGTTGTCACCAATTTAGAGTGTGGACATCAAAAGAAGTTGCCTTGTTACGAATCCGAAAGCGACGTAACTTGCGATATTATTGTGGAGAAGAATCTTCCCTGTGGACATAAAATGGAACTTCCTTGTGAAAATGACGTGGAAAATATCAAATGCACTGTATTGATGCTACCTGTCTTTGGATGCACTCATGAAAATTTGAAAAAAGTCCCATGTTGTTTTGTCAAGTCAGCTCAATGTTCCTTCTGCTTTCTTAATACACTTCGAGTGGGAAGAGGACGCGGACGAACACTCCGCCAAGACATGTCAGAAGAGAAAACAGTGGGAATCAAACTGTGCAGCCACAGGGTAAGACCTTTTCATATGAGTTGATTGTTACGCGTACAGTAAATGCTTCAGAATTGCAAATATTTAAAAATATTTGGAATTAATAGGTGAACAACCAAGTTTCTGAGATGCAAGATATCTGTCGACTTCAATGCCAGAAAATAGTTAAATGTGGTCATCGATGCCGTTTTCCTTGTCATGAAAGTTACGATTCGGAGCATTTGAAGTACAGATGCTTTGAGAATTGCCAGAGATCTTGTTCCCACGGTCATCCTTGTCCAGGAGATCACTTATGTTCCACCAAATGTCATTTTGAGTTCAACTGCTACGACGAGGACACAAAGACTTCCTATCCAAGATGTCAGAATGAAATCCGCGAAAACGTTTATGATCTCATGACCCGTCTGAAGGTATCTTCGTAATGTGGAAGGTCTAAATTAATTAATGTTGTTGGATCTGTCATTTAAGTATAAATTCCCGGTAAGAATAATATGAGAAGGCAATTGTAAAAAAAGTATAATGTGGAGTACACAAATAGAATGATTCCGGTCATATATGTGATTGCTAATTATGATGGTTCAAGTTAAATTTATAATTTTTTGTCAGTAGTTTTTCCTAAAATATAATGGAATTTGAGCTAAAAATAAAGTCTCTTCTTTATTGATTTCAGTTTGTTTAAGAAAGTATCCGTAATCAATCTTTCTGTTAGTTGGTCAATTAGTAGTAGTTACTTCAAAAACTTATTAAAAATGTTGAATCCTTTATGTGGAGATACTGTGAGTTAACCCTAACTAAAATTTAGTTACTTAAATAGTACAATTCGTGTTGTAGTATCCGTTCGTAGATTAATAGGATGATTCATAGAGATTTATTCGGTAGGTCGTTATAAAGAAAGATTTTATAACAAGAAAGCGATAATAAGGCGATATAATAACGAGTTATAAACGTCAGATTCGTATGCTTTTACGAAACTTGACGTAATTAAATACCCAAACTACACTTATGATTGAATTAATTTTTGTATCTGTAGTTAAGAACGATTTTTCGTATCCACCGTTTGAAATGTGTGTATAATTGACTATACAATGTATAATTTTGTGAATAAAATAAAAATGTTGAACATTATTATCGATTGGGTATATCCTTTTTTAAACTCAGAACTTTTTCAATAATTAATTTGGTTCATAATAGTATTAAAAAGTGCTTAGGTATACTTATAATTATGACGTAGTTAGAAAATAAGGCCCAAATAGTAGAAATGTCATCGTAATTCCTCCTCCCTCCATGTACACATTTCCTATGTCAAAACGTATTCTCCTCATTTTGTTAGTTCGGTGAATAATCTTTTCCCTAATTAGAAAATTGAAATGCTAAGCATAGCCTAGTTTCCATTTAGTTGTTCACGTTGCTCTGAGATGATAACATATAGAGCGTATAGCATTCGAAATCGCTTACAAATTGTCAAAATTTGAATATACTCTTAAATGAAATATGAAAAATTCTTAACAAAATGAATGGGCACAGGCGCAAAATGTTTCTTTGTGATTTCCAAGCTTCGTGGTGCCAGGAGCAAATATCTCCACCAGGCACAACCAAGATGATCCATGGCGTACTTTGGCGTACCTACCACTCTACACGATTGGAAATTTCACAAGTAAGACGAAGGTAGCCATTCTTTTCCGTCATTCGGTTGCAGATTGCGAGAAGAGCTGTTGATTTCTCTGCTAACTCTAGAAAATATTGCCAGGTTGACAATATTTTTGCTATTTCTGCTAAATTTTCGATTTCCCTTGTATTTTTTGCTACCCAATATTATATTATCGGTTGCTTTAAAGAAATTCTGTTCTACATTAGACAAAGGTTCCAATATCTTAGACTGCAGGAGAGACCCAAAGTGAAACATACTTCGAAATGGAGCTGAGACCTAAATTCGAGAACACAGGAAGGTAACTGCAGTTTTTTTATAACAAAATAAAATAACTTATCAATTATTAATAAAAATCATCACTTAGATACAACCATTTATTTTTTTAATCCAAACAATAATCAGGTAATAAATATTTTACTTTTAATGGATCAAATGTGATATCTTTTTAGGTATCGAGAGCTATTTCGGGTGCGAAACTCTGCATCTCCACAACCACGCGGCAGAAATACTAGGAGGAACGATAGGATCTCCCACTCGGCGTCACCAACTTCTTTACCATCTTCAACAAATGAACTTTCAATCCGCCGATGTGTTTCGTTGGTCCCACTGTCTACTTCTCCGGTGTCGAATAAATATTTCCGTCCGTTATTGCCATTGCCTCCACCGAAGAAGGCCGACGAACCTACTAAACCTAAGGAGGAAAGAGTCGTCAGAGTCATTCTGACCAAGAAAAGGAAAATGAAGATCGAAGAATGGAAGTATTTGTACCCTTCTGGACGTGAGGGAAATCTTATTCCTGGATCAGAACCTTGGGCTCAAGAGCTTTTGGAATTCATGAGACAAGATGATGACAAAGTCGAGCTTCAGTATGTCATCAAGTGGATTAAGAGTCACCAATGGATATCCGTGATCGTAAGAATATTTTATTGGTCTAGTTATTTAAATTCACATTTTCAAAATACTTTCATAGACACTTAAATTATTTATGAGTGCTAAAATACTATTTATATAAACATCACAGAATCTTATTTTGTTTTTAGAATTCCGATGATGCTCAAAGTAATGCCCAACCAAACCAATCGGTTTCCAGTGGACAAAAGAAGTCAAAACCTAGATCAAGCAAATCGGGTAGAAGAGCACGCCGCAAAGCACAACGGAGGACGCGTCACAGATCAAAAAATGAATATGTAACGGTCAACAGAGCAGAAGAGCCAGTGATAATGCTACCCAGATTACCAATCGAAATGGTGACGATCCACTTAAGAGGAAACGATACGATGACGTTGTATCGAGCACCACCGTCGATTCCCAACTCACCGGATGTAACTAAATTAATTTCTTCTAGCGTCGAGGGAGATTACTTCCAGCCTTTACCATCGACATCTAAGGAAATGGATTCTGCCACCAAAGTCAACCCCGAAGAAAATTTCATAACCGCAGAGGAATATAACGAAGATTCAAGTGATTCGGATCACAGTGGATCTATGGTGATCGATCTGGATGCACAAATATTGAGTGATGAAGATGAAGAGACGGCGGATCAAAATACTCATGAAGATGAGCCTGAAGTGCAGACAAATGGATCTTCTGGGCCGATGTCAGTGGATTTGAACAATTCATGGAATGTAGAAATGAGCGTGGTACCTGATTCTTGTGAGTTAATTGATTATAATGCATTATTTACAGCTTTTATTATACCAGAGATTTCATTGATTTGTCGTATGTTTTATAACAGGCCAAGAGACTCAAGAGGAGTACCCGTACTGTCCGAAAAAGCGGAGATTAAATAATTTCTTGGCTGACCAGAATGGGAGTCGTGCAGAGAATGAAACACAAAAATCACCTACAGCAACGCATGTTCCCCCGCCAAGTGCAGAAGAACTGGAGTTGAAAAGGGAAAGGATCAGATTCGGTTTGATCATCCTCAGCAGTTTAAACGATCTGTGTCTGAAGTACGACGACATCTTCATTGGTCGGCCCTTCTTGGACGGTTTTATGGAAGTCTTGCTGAAAGCCAAAAATACAAATAGCGTCAGGAATACATGCATCGGATACCGAAATTATATATCAGATGCCATACAAAATGTACTTTCTCAAGATTTGGTAGCAGACCGGCCCCCACAGTTTTGAGAAATATTCATCGGAAATACATCGGAAGGACTACAATCTCGTGTTCAATCATCTCTACCTCAGCCGTTTAATAATCCCCATTCTACAATCAACAACAATTTTCGCTGGAAGTCTTTACTTCATTCGATATACTATTTTACTCAACTTAATCGATTTATATTGTAATGCTCACTTA
>JABASH010006133.1:0-11051 GCA_019776445.1 Tomocerus maximus
AATAATTAGTTAGTTGGTTGTCTTTTGTATTATGTTTGGATATAATTATTATGAGAGATGTTTAGAAAGGCAATATTTTATAAAATACTTACATTGGCACTTTTACTTTTATAACAAAGACATTACGTGTAATATTTTAGGTGTTGAGGTTTACTTAGTATAAATATTTCCCACCGCCGACATCTCATGAATAATTGTATAATCAGCATTTGCCATTTCTATTGCAGCGTCTTCGATATCCATTTCTTTGGTGATCTAGATATATTACATTTTACATTGTGTTTAGCATTAAAGGAATTAAATTGATTACATAGAGAGAAAAATTTGGAGTTACTTGGATGTCTGCATTTCGCTTCTCACTGTCGCATGCACTTTTGAAAATCATTCTTAAGGAAGAAAATGTTGGTCGCTTTGTCGGTTCCAAGTTCCAACATCGGCACATCAAATCATATCTGATGGAGTTACAAGTTACAACTTCCATTCAGAGTCCAATTTATGTAATTAGATAACATTTCATTATTCGTTATTAACAGTCGACTTACATTCCCTCAGTCGCATATTTGGGTTGAATATTCCGCATCCCATTTTCAATTTGTGCAGTGAAATCCAATGTATAATTGAAACCGGGATACGGGATTTCACCCAAAGAAAATATTTCCCACAAAGTGATTCCATATGACCAAACGTCTGACTGGCAGGTATACACTTTTGATACCAGGCTTTCAATTGCCAAATAGCGCCAAGGCAAAGGATCATTTCCTTGTTTTACGTATTCAGAATAGTTGAATGTCCGTCGACTCAGACCAAAATCAGTTACTTTTGCATTTCCTTCTGCTGTCAGTAGAATATTCCGTATTGCCAGATCCGCATGAATGACCTTTTTGCATAAACACAAAATTATAATAAGCAACTATTTATTTTCGCAGAGACATTATCATAATTGAAACGGCCAACTACAGTAACTGCCATTTAAATTTTTAGCGATGTTCCTACAGACAGCGATGACTAAACTAAAGTTAACTCCCGGCCAATAGTCCAATGAAAACTGGGTACCTATTAAGTAGCGGTGATGCTCTGACCCCTAACTATCCATCGAGACTCGAGACAAGTCCGAGTTTGTATTTACTTTATCTGCGAGTTTTAAAAAGTATTACCTTTTTCACCCCTAGATACTCCATTCCATTGGCAACTTGAGCACACCATTTGAAAAGATTTTTAATCGAGTACAAGTTATAGGAGACACTGTTTTCCAAAACAGAATTTCGATAAACCCTACCAACCAAAAATTACAAATATTTATAAGTTAGGTACCAAAATCATGTATTGTGAATACTTTTGATGTACGCTGTTTAAGTACTTATGTGCGTTTTCGGAATTTGCAGAGGAATTTAAGTATTTTATAAACAAATGCTTATTTGATTTCAAGAAAGATTCCAAAGAGCCCCAGCCACACAATTCCATTGCCAAATGTAAAATTCCTTGAGAAAAAACCTTTTAAAATATTTTTAATATCTTCTTGAGCAATGATTTTATTGAAAACATATAGAGATCGTACCTTTTCTTATTTCTTTGCGGTATGCTCCGAGCATTGTCACTAAATTATCATGAGGTCCAATGTACATGAGAATTTTTAGTTCAGAAATCAATGCTTTTAATTGTATCATCGGAGAATTCGGAGCAAGCGTTTTAAAAGCTACGGCTCCATCTACACCGTCAAGATAACCTTTGTACACTTGTCCATACGCTCCTTTTCCAAGAGGATTGGCACGATCTAAAAATATGAACATTTAATTAATTTTAAATTAGAGTACATTTCAAAAAATATAACTCACCAATGTAAAATGTATTCTTTTCTATCTCATATTGCACGTCAAATAAACGTTTTGTGACATTATCATCTAAACCCATTTGTTCGCCATCGTTTAAATTTTCTTTCATTCCGTTTAGCAAGGAAATTAATTCCTCCATTTCCTTTTCCTTTTTTTTCTGCATAATTAAAAAAATTACTTAGGAACTCAGACTTTATAATCATAATGTAAGGTCGTTATGTTGTGACAATGTGTCCTTCAAGTGAACATACCGTTTCTTTTTGGTAATACACAAACCAAAATATACTAATAACTCCGATGATAACAAATAAACTGATACCGATCGCTGCAGCAGTGTAATAAGTGCTGGCATTTTCACTTTTGGCTGAAACAATTTATAATAATTAATTTTCCAGCAAAATTATAATAAAATGACATCACAAAACGAAATTTTAATAAAATAATACGTCTCACTTTTTACGACAAATTTCTTTATATCCTGTCCAGCTACATTATCTGCAGTACATGTGTATTCTCCAGCAAAACTCGAGTTATAATTGGGAAAAAACAGTGTTATTTCATCAATAACTCGTAGAGGACTGTCAATGCTCTAAAAATAAAGATGAAATTAACAATTTTCCCCAATTTCTGCAAGAGGATGGAATTAAAAAATCCTACCTCATTATTTTTTGTCCATTTAACTTTTGGACGAGGTCGTCCGTTTGAATAGCAAGTCAATCCTTGGTCTAATCCATTGTCTACAAAATATATTTCCGACTCCGTGGAGGTTATTTTTGCAGGGATCGATTCTATACAATTTAAACAAATATTTGAGAATAAAAAAAAGAAGGTAAATATTTTTCAATATAAACTCAACGAACTAGCCTTCAATTAAAATTCTCATTGAAACATTGCTCCAATCCATTGTAGTTAAATGAGGTGCTGAACAAATTATTTTGGCTGTTGTCTTGTAATGAAAATGTAAAGCAATTTTGCTTTCAGGGTTGTAGCTTTCGGAATGGTCCTCATATTCGTATTTAGTTTCTGTAAAAGCATTTCGTCCGAACAAAACAATTGTTCATAAAATTCATTGTTCTTAAATTTTGAAGGGTTTTGAATTCTTATACCTTCTAAATGACTTTTTGTAGTCCCATTAGCGAACTCAATAAACCATTGTAGTCCTTCATTGTAAAAGTAAGAGTGAGCTTCGCATTTAAAAGAAAATCTACCCTTAGTGTAGAAATATTCTTCATTGCCAAGACTGATTATACGTAATATTGCATCCAGAGGAGGTTCCTCCATCATGTCCAATTCAAAATCTGAGTAATGAAATGATTTTTTAAATTGCAAAAATAGAGTATTGATTTTGAACAATAAAAAACCAGTAAAGTATATATATATAGTTTATAAGTTTACACATTATGGAGTCGAATCCAACGAAATATGAGTGTGTTAAACTGAATTCAGTATTTACTCTTGAGGAGGAAGCCCCGCAATCAACGATTCCTTTCTCACCAGGTACAACAAAATCACAATATTTAGACAGTGGTGAAGAAGTCTTTGACAAAATTCTGCGTTCACTGCAAGATCCTGTTTTCGTGTATTCTATGTGTTTAGCACATTTTGCAGGAACGGGGGAGTTGGATTGCATTCCCTGATTAATTTCAGATAATAATTTGTTGTGTGTATTTGATTAAGAACCATGTTTTTTAAAATAAAATTGAAAATATTTGGTATTCACAGTTTGTATGCAATGTGACATGACATATTGACACTGAACAAAACTTTTGCAGTCCCACATTCGAATTAATGAAGTATAATTATTTCGATTATTATAACCATAGTGTCCATAATTAATACGAGCATCGCAGACGAAAACATTGTGTTCATGAAGATAATACAGTGGCAGTTGTTCTAAAAGGAAATATAAAAGTGGATTAATGGTATATAGCTTCGTGTTGATAAAATAACGAACACAGGGAATTCTTTTTTAAGATATACAAGCAGCTCAATTATTAGAAGAGAAATTATAAAATTATTTATTAAATTTAATATGGTACAACGACAAAACGACATGCTCACGACTACTGTATCAGTAGACAAAAAGGTATGATATGTTATGAAAACGTTTTGTTATTAAATATCTACATTATGAATTTCAAAAACCTTGGGGTTAAACCAAAGAACATAAAATAAAATAACTGAAAATGAAGGGCAATAAAATCGCCTATTTCTTTCTAAGTCTCGACTCGATTATGAAAATACGTTTTCAATTGTACTGCGAGTGACGTCACAATCCTTAACTTTATCAACTCTCATGTCATGTCATTACTAATTTTTCTTTGTAATCATATTATTGTTATTGCTACCGTCGAAATGGATAAACAACGAGCCCACTTCACTCGATGTTGAATTTAAGCAATGTAAATTGGTCCAATCCCAAGCGCTATTTAAATCCGTGCTCATAAATCCTCGAACTTTCCTTCTCTCGGTCTTATTCATATATCGAATTTTGGTAGTTGTAAGATACCGGATTGGATGAGAGAATGCATGTGAAGATGAGCTGAAGTTGACCAAAGGTTTGTTTTTATCGGCTAATCTAAATAATCATAAAATAGAAGGTCATCGGCAATTGTAAAATATTTGATTCACTTACATTCTCGAACTAAGACCACTTCCATACTGCACCATGAATTGAACTTTTCCCTTGAAGCTTGTACAAGTAGGAGCCACAGCATCCAATTCGTCTAATTTCCCCTTCAAAATACTAAACCTTGGCGCAGATGTTAAATAGATATGCTTCTTGGTGGGAGTTATTTCAAAATCTAAACCCAATTAGAAAATCAATTAGAAAATCAATTATAAAAATGGTTTTACTTACTTGTACACTTGTAAAAAAACGGTTTATCTTCTAACATAACTACAACACGACAGCTTAACAATAAAAAATGTTTTATTTTTGACGGGATCTTTAGATATGGATAAAATTAATTTTCGGAAAGTCGACAACTTGCGACCCTCTTGAACATAGGATGAATCTTTTGGCAAAAACCAGTTCAGTGTCCCGGATTTGAGTTATACGAACTTAGATGAGAAAATAAGATTTTGATCATTTTGTACTCAACTCAATGTAAATTGACCGAAAGTGCATGAACACAATATGAAATAGTAGTTCGTGCCAACCAAAATGAAACCACAGTGTGAACGCTATTTATATGAACTTTACGAGATTAAAGATGAACGATAACAGCAAATGGTTGTTAAACCTTTAAATAGAACGACGGAAAGACTCTTTTCTTGACATTGTGATTGTTCACAGTAGTAAGTTCCAGTGGGGCTGTAATTGCTTATGTTGAGTAGGAATCCCAGCGTCTTGTCATATGGGACAGATTCGTAATCCTCAATCCTGTCATCTACCTAAATAGATACCACAAATTATTTAGGCGATAACGACATATTGCCAACAAGAACAAACTATTGTGAATGAAGTAAGACGGAGTAACTTTTGCGTAAGTGGTAGTAAATAAATATTTTGTAAATAAAACAGTTTTTAAACATCAGTAGTTAAATTCAATGGTTGGATGGCATCGTGGTAGTAAACTAGAAGTTGCGACAACTATTTTTATTTTTATACATCAAAGTAGTGAAATGGTTGGGTGGGGGCGTGGTAGTAAATAAATATGTTGTAGTTGTGTTATTGTGTCCCGTTGAAGCCAATTTTGCTGCACTAGGAAATTTCAATTTGACCTTTGACCTCTGCACACTATTACTAGCTCAGTTGTGTTTCCCGACCTGTTACCTTTCAGATAAGCTACTAATATAACACGACCTTCTACGATGAGTAGAATGGAAGTTATACTCATTTTTAGTTTTAGAACCCCTACCCCAGTCAGGTGGTGCGACTGATTTTGCCCATTTACGAACTCAGTAGTCCTATTGACATTTAGATGACACCCAGAAAATTTGAAAGTTGCAATTTAATCCGTTCGAAAGTTATCGTGCATATAGACAGACAGACACAGACAGATATAGTATTCACAATCACATACAGAGTAACCTGAATAACGGGAATGTCCAAGAACCTGAATAGTTCAGTATTTTTCCGGCAGTTATTCAAATTCAAAGTAAGTTTTATTAGAGAGACAATTTCTGGTTATTTGCATGTAAAAGTTTTACAATTAAATCTCCTTAACATATTCATGTCGTTGTTGCCTTTCCCCTTTGATGGTCACTATAATCCTAATCCTAATTTCCTAATCAGAAAAAGACTCTTAGAAAAAACCACATCCGATCCACGTAACTGAACAATTTTTTTTCATAAAATTCAGCAGGCCACCTAAATATAAATCGTTATAGGCACATTTCCTAGGGAGATTGTTCCATTTCATTACTGCATGCATGTTTCACAGATATTTTATAATAATATGTACTGGTTTCACAGCTATGTATTTTAAGTCTAGAGATTTATAAACTAATTTAACACCGTTTGTAATTATGTCCCCCCTTATGAAGTTAGTTAATATTCAAAGAAAGACCCTAAATATAAGTTACGAAACTGAGTTGTTCAATTAATTACAATTCTCATTCTCTTCTTGGGTTAGTAGTGGCTTTCTGTGACACAACAATCATAAAAAACAATAAAAACATAGATTAAGCGACCTGACTTTTAACTACGGCAACGCAAGGCTGTGACTATAATGACTGACGGTGACGAGTGTAAAAACCACAACTTTTTCTTTCCTCTCCTTCAGGGCTGCGGTGGATGAAATAGGAAGTTTGGATAAATTGGAAACAATTAATTTCTTCCTGGACAAAATTAATTTCTTCCATGGACAAAATTAATTTCTTCCATGGACAAAATTAATTTCTTCCATGGACAAAACTAATTTTGTCCGGACAAAATGCAACCCTGCTTACGAGCTCGTATGTACAAGGAGACTCTCCTTGTCCATACGAGCTCGTAAGTGGCTTTGCTCAATAAGACGGACCTTGACATTCCGTCGAGTGTACATCGCCGATTATAATAATGTACAGGGTGTTTGACTTTAAATGTCTCCCTATAGATCTCAGTAATCAAAAGTAGCCAAATGGTATACACTATTAGAAATATCGTCCAAAGTTACATTAATGAGGAAAATTTGATCAACATCAAAAAATTACTTAAAATAAAAAGGGGACAAATTCTTTTTTTTGCTGGTAACTCAAAATTTTATAAAATTATATTAGATATTATAACCTTCCCCAAAGTGACTGGCCCCCTGCGAGTACGTATACCAGGCAACCACTCAGAATCATCAAAGAACGATATGCATGGAATGGTAACCACTTGCTGAGTAATTTCTGTTGACAATTTCTGGATGTGGTAGACTCGACAAGTCCTAATTTCTATGCACAATTTATTTAACTTGTATTAGAAACATTTATCAACTGTTATAAGTGTTAAACATAAAATATGTCAATAAATTATTCACCTGTGGGCATATAGTATTCAAAAAACAGCTGGAATTTTGTTTTGGGTTCTTTAAAATTGAAAACTTCGTATCTGATGAGGGAACCTTTGTCAGGCCCATCTCGATAAAATGAATCTTGGGGAAGAGAAACCGTCAATTTATGATTGTATGTTGATGTATTATTGTATTCCCGAATAAACCGCCTTTGCCATATGTTTTCAGAGGAAATTTTCATTTCGGTATCGTCGACGTCCAAATTCATTCCCAAGGGATAATGGGAAGCACATGAAAAAGATATACTTAAATTTCCATGTTTTGATGTCAATCGTGACATAATATCTCCATCTACGGGTATTTGCAGTATTAATGTATTTTGTCGTAAACTATTGATGCAGATGGGATAAAAGACATTTTCTGGGAAGGTAGAAGTTATAGAACAGTTCACTGGAAACGTCAAATTATTTGCCAAAGTTGAACACGTAGATTTGGATATCTTTATATTTTCAGCGTTTATTCCCGTAATAAATAGCACGTAGAAAATATAAATACTTCGCACAAACATTTTGTCTACCAAAACTAGTACTTTAATCTCTAGTTGCATCTAATATGACACATGTACGTTTATCATCACTCACTCGTAAAATAATTTATGTTGCCAAATTAGAAAGCAATATTTATGTAATGTGTAAAAACTTTATTTTTTTCATTTCTTTATTTTCTTTGATTTGTAATTTATTGTCAGTACAGTAATGATTGCGCTTAAAAATGATTATATGGTATCTGCAATATAGTTACACTTTAGTTGTTAACACCGAAATACTACAACTTTATTGTGATATACATTTAAGAGTAAAATAATTATAAGTTGTAATAGTTTAAGTTTGAAGTATACCGTCATTTGGGGCTACTTTGATTTTCGGGTACAACTTCAGCACTATGCTCCAAAAAAGTGTTAAAAATTTCTATAAACCAAACGAAAATATATATTTGATACAAAAAATATGTATTCAGTAGAAAAGGCGTTTTTTGTATAATAAAGGAACATAATAGTCAGTTTTTCAGTTAACATTATCAACTGAAAAATATTTTGCTAAGAGTCGAGATTTCAAAAAATTTTCAAACCCCTGTAGCAATGTTCTATAGCGAGAGACAGGGCAGAATTTGACGATTTGACCACATCATCCAAAGAGAAAGAGTGTCAATGCGAACGACATTTTATCAATTTGGTTCAAATATTTTAATTGTTTTGCTAATTTTTCCAAATTTTGATAATCGTACACCAGGGCAACTTTGGCACATGCTAAGGGGCTACATTGACATTTAGTATGCCAGTGTAATTGCCGCGCTGCTAGAATTTTTTAAAAAATGCTATGTAACAGTAGAATTTTTGTTAAAATTCTGTTTAGCAGCTAGAATTTTGCGTCACTATTTTAACTCTTACAATAAAAATTGCCCTTGTTGAGATCCAAAGTTTTTCAACCACTATATTTCTGTAACTTATTGACAAAAAATCGGAAAAAAACCGGTCCAAAGTCGCCCCAAGTGACTGTAGTATTCATTGTTTTCCTGTGGTTGCACTCGTTGCACTATAAAGCTGGTTATAGTGCAGAGTGCAGATACTTAATATTATTTGAGTAATACTTCGTAAACTTGAACTTGATAGCAGTGCGACGTAACTATTTAACATAATTGAGGCGATATTGAATATTCTGGAACTAATCTTAAGGAAAATGATTGTCACTGAACATGTACACAAGACCTAAAATTGTGGTGAAGGCTGCCAGACGAATATACGAAGTTGTGGCAAAATGACTATCCAATGGACATTGTCACGTATGTTTTTACCAACAAGTTACTAATTTTATCTACATAGGAAAGTAAAATTGACATATTTTCTACTGAAGGATGGGAGCACCCTTTTGGGATGTAATTTCGTTTAATTTTATATGACAGCGTCGGTTGTGAGCTGTGAGTCACACCCTGTGACTTGTTGGCATTGGAGTTAGACTCTCAGTCAACTAATTATTACCTATTGTTATGCATTATTATGGACTTAATCTTATTCTACCGGTAATTTAAATTTAAAATAAAGTAAAAAACACTTTGAAATATGGTACTTTAATTATAATGAAATATTTCTTTAAACAAAGGCCCCTGTCCTTAAATTCATAACATGATTTTTCTTTACGCATAAAGGAGTTAGTCTTTAGTCATAAAACAAAGTAGCCATTAGCCATTAAATATTTTTATTGAATGTATTGGTAGGTAGTATACTGTAGTTATACTATAAAACCCCTGTCATAAGAAGAACAGTAAAATGTAAACATAGTCATGGAAAGTAATATACATATACAGAGAATTCATTGTAAAAGAAGTGCCTTGTTCGTTCCCGTTGGTCTCCCTACTTGTCGTTTTTTCCCAAGAGGTATTGCCCTTACGGCGTCGTCGAACTCTATGATATTTTCTATTGCGGCAATCCCTACAATATGTTTACAACTATATTCCTTGTGATAATACAGGACAAGTGCACTGAGAAGACATCCAATTATCGATACAAAAAGTAACCATCCACATGGTAAATTCAGAATTAACAAAATCCTCAAATGTATTCCATTTATCAAACTTATTTATATTTTTATATTTTCCTCCAAAATATACAATTTGTAATGATTTGGCTAGTCTTAATTACGCTAAGCTAAATCCGATACTGATAGTGATTAAGTCACTACTCACTTATTGTGTCGGCCATGTGTCGTTCATGCAATTTACTTGTCGTTCAATTTACTTGTCATTCAATTTGCTGTCGTTGGGCAAGGGTTGGGTAACGTGAGACATGTATATTTTTTATTAGGCTAGGTTTTAAAATAGGCAGAACACTGACCCCCACCCTTACCTTAACGGTTGCAACTATATGTATGCATTTTTTAAAAACCCTGTAGAAACGTTCATTTAGCATAGTATTTAAATAAATCCCCGAATTAATTCTGAAATGTGTATTTGTAGTTCCTGTCACTATTAAACTGTTAGCAGATGCCACACTCTCTACTCTGATGTCATATTTACTATTACATTTTGTCTGCCCTATATTGGTATAAGGAAAGTAGGTTGATATGGTAAGAGTATAGGTCTACTACCGTATTATACTTAACAAGAAATATATGTAAAAAAAGGAATTTAATTTCTATAAATAAATGTCGTGGTAGGCGATAGCTTAATGACGTCTAAATCTATCGTGTAGTATATATTATACAATCAGGTGACACCAAACGTGACTTGTGAATTGTTGTTCCTCAGACTGCCATAATTATAAATATTTTAAAATGTTTTTCGTTTGTCTCATATATAAAAAGGTATTGACATTTGAGGTGTCACTGGGTGCCATACTGGATGCCTCTTCTGATTACTTTACATATGCTCTCCATAACGTATATTTCGTTGTAGGACAGAAAATACAGATATGTATTTGCCACTTATGTGTGTGTGCTAAAATATTTCGAATCCGGTATGTAAATAGCTACTTTAAGTTTGCAAAATAAAATAAATGCGAGCAAAGCTGAAAAATAAAATAAGTGGAAAACAAATTAATTGCAGGTTAAACTTGGTCAGATCGGTCAAACTTGTAACAAAACAAAAGGTTATTTTTAACATTAGGTAATTGTCAATTCTTAGCACCGCAATTCAATAAAAAGTGAAAATGCCAATAGACGTCTATTGGCATTTTCATTTGTAATTATTTCACACACTCGTAAGCAATAACACAAGGTTATCTATTACAGAGTTAAAGAATGCAAAG